>UESW01004248.1:694773-837879 GCA_900491605.1 Calamus simplicifolius
CGGCAGAGGACCGCATCAGATGCTCCATGGAACATCATTATTGACCGGAAGCTGCTAAGATGGTCGTCCGGATCAGAAGAGCCGTGATAGGGTTCGACGGCTGGTAGCTTGATATGGGAGGGAATCACTTCCTCCATGATCCCCTTAGAGAAAGGGATGCCCTGCTCCGCTTTGGGCTGGGGCGGATGGGCCTGCTTGGCGGCGTCCAGCTCCTGACGCATCTCCTGGATCTGACGACTGATCTCCTCCTCGCCGGTCAGAGGAGGAGCTGGGCGTGAGGATCGCAAGGACGGTGTTGAATCATGGTGAGATGTCACCGGGGAGAGGGATCGGGCTTGCCGAGATCAGAGGATCCCTATTATACCGCCTCGTGGGACTGGTTTGTCCCCCCTGGGTCGGTGTGGGGGGTCCGCGGCTCATGCGGACCGGATGAGGAAGTCGCCGGCGAAGAAGGAACCGCCGCTTCCTTATGAAAGTGTGGAGTAGGAGGAGCCGTAAGGCGCTCCTAGACCAGGTGGGTCAGGGCTGGACTTGTTGGACCAGTGAGGCAAACTGGTCCTGGGTCACCGGGATGGCAGGCGGTGACGGGGTTTCGACTGGCGGTGGTTGCGGCGCTACACCGCTCGTCGGATCAGGCCTCTAGGAAGCGACCTGATCTTGGCTTCAGAGGTTGCTCTTCTCCGATTGGCCATTAGAGAGGTTCTACTCCATATTAGGATCCTTGTCTCATTTCTTCAAGTTTTAATGGGACTTGAGGCCCTTCCTCTAGCGCCAATCTGTTGCCGCCGGGATCCGTCCTCCGACTCAGGCGCAGTCGATCTCCAGTGGGCGGACCTGCACACAAGTCCTCGCGCGAGAGGCGTTGGGGGTGGCCCTCCGCGGAAGACCCTCCGACGCTCAAGTCAGTGGGAGGAAATCGGCGATCAACCAGAAAGTGGGGAGGTGGATCTCTCCGAAAGGCCTCTCTGAGGGCGGCCAATCGGGAGCTCTAGAGGGCAAGAGCACCGACGAGCTGCCGGTGAGAGCAGGAGAGTGAGAGTGGGGTGTAAGCGCGCATGTGCATACTTGAGGGAATCTGGGAGTGTCCCATTTATAGACTGTCACCTGGATCTTGAGCGCCTTCTGGAAGGTTCAGAGGTTGTTAAGATATGGGGGTGGATCGAATCAGGCCGTTGTGGGGCCGTTGGGATCCGCATCTTGTCTGTTAGGGGATCGACGGCCAGAGAGCTCCTTGATGGCTTGAGATCTGGTTGAGTAGACCTGGGGTAGCTATGATAGGTTCTAGGCCACTTCTCGACATGACTCCTTGTCTAGGATGTTGTTATGGTAGGCCTGGGCTCTCCCGCGTCAGGTTCCGCGGAGGTAGGTATCGGATCGTGGATCGCTTGATGAAGCCGGGCCGTGGAGACTCGGGAGGGAACGAGCTATGGAAGCTCGGATATCCGAGCTATGGAAGCTCGGGAAGGACGAGCTTTGGAGGCTCGGGGAGCCGAGCTATGGAAGCTCGGGAGAGGCCGAGCTATGGGAGCTCGGGGAGGCCGAGCTACGGGAGCCTGGGAAGGCCGAGCTACGGGAGCCCGGGAGGCCGAACTATGGGAGCCTGGGAAGGCCGAGCTACGGGAGCCCGGGAAGCCGAACTACGGAAGCCCGGGAAGGCCGAGCTACGGGAGCCCGGGGAGGCCGAACTATGGGAGCCCGGAAAGGCCGAGCTACGAGAGCCCGGAAGGCCGAGCTACGGGAGCCGGGGAGGCCGAACTATGGAAGCCCGGGAAGGCCGAGCTACGGAAGCCCGGAGAGGCCGAGCTATAGAAGCCCGGGAAAGCCGAGCTATGGAAGCCCGGGAAGGCCGAACTACGGGAGCCCGGAAAGGTCGAGCTATGGAAGCCCGGGAAGGCCGAGCTACGGAAGCCCGAGAAGGCCGAGGGGAGGAGGTTGGTCTTAGTCTCCTCGCACGGATATTGATGCAATGACGATTTTACCCCCCAACACTTGTAATGCGCAATGAAAATGTCACATTATAAAGAGAGAAGATTGTGATATCCCCAAATTTAATTCTATATTGGATAAAAATAAATGTGTCATATGCTTATAACTTAAGTCCACTTGTTACCCATTAAATTTTACCTGAATTTTTAGACCATGTGGTTTCAGCCTTTAGAGAATATATTAATAGATAAAAATAAAAAATTATTCTTTCCTTTTTGAATTATGTCTTATAAAAGGATGCGTGAAAAAAAAAATAGAGGAACATCTCTCACTTATTTTTTTAATATTAATTTCATTTCTCTTTTTTAATTTAATAAAAAATAGCAAAAATATCTTTAAATTATTTTTTATTTTCTACTTTTTTTAGTTATATTTTAAAAAAATATTTTTATTTTAACATACCAAACTTGTTTTCATTATATTTTTTATTTTTTATAAAAAAATAAAAATAAATTTTTTCTCAAAAGCCAAGTACATTCTTAGTTAGGAACTTGGCAGAGCTTCAGTTGGGTCTGCTCTTTCAACATGTCCATCAGGGAGCAAAGAGAAAGAAAGAAATCTTGAAAAATGCGGCACTTCCATTGTAGGCTACTGAAGCATGGCACACGGAATGCTGGATGATTGATGTCTCCAGATCTTCAACTTTCATGGCTTGTGAGACTTTTTGCTGACTTTTCCACTTGCTCTGCGATTTCCGAGCGATTTCCGCACGATTTCCGCGATTTTTGTTGCTGGTTTCGTGTAAGTCTTGCTCTTCCTCGGCGATAGCTGTGGTGGTTTGGCCGATAGGTGTAGCGACTTCATTTTGCTGTGGCGGAGTTACAGGGTTTGCTACAGTGCATTTGACGTGCCCGATTTTTAAAGCTCTATCGTGTAAGTCTTGCTCTCCCTCGGTGATAGCTGTGTTGTTTTGGCCGATAGGTGTGGCGTCTTCATTTTGCTGTGGCGGAGTTACAGGGGTTTTGCTACAGTGAATTTGACGCGCCCGATTCTTAAAGCACTCTTCCTTTGCTTTAAGATTTGGGATCCGGCCGTTTCTTCCGCTTGATCTCCGGCGATCCCCGTCGGTTGGGTTTCTTGCTTCATCTGTGCTTTCGTGGTGAGGCTCCTGTTCTCCCTATGGCCTCCGATCGAGCTGCGGGAGGTCCGGCTTCGAGCAGAAGGGATTTGAGCAGGGGTTTAAATGGGTATCGTCGTCTCCCTCTCCGGCGGAGGTTGCGACACTTGAAGCATGTTTTCCGGCCGTTGTCCAAGTCCCAGAGACGCTGTTGGAAGATGAAATGTCTGAATGGAAGCTCAGGGCAGTCCTCGCCCGCTCTTTCATGAGGTGGGTTCCGGCCGAAGCCTATATCAGGGAATTCCGCAGAGCTGGGATCTCGGGTTCTATCGTCCCAATCTGCCTCTCATTCCGGTGCTATATCTTTCGATTTGAAGACCCGGGAGCATGTGAGCTGGTTCTTAATCGCCCATGGGTGGTTAATGGCCAGATTATTGGGATGGAAGCCTGGAAATCGGAGTTCTTCCCGGCTGCTGACTCCATCTCCTCTGCTTTGATTTGGATGAGACTGCCTAATCTCCCGATGGAGTTCTGGCGTGAGGACATTCTTAGGATGATCACGGAGCCTGCGGGGAGTTTTTTCGGAGCTGATTCTGCTACTCAGATGAAGAACCGAGGCGGCTTTGCCAGGGTGGCCGTCCGCGTTGATCTTCTTCGCCCACTGCGTCCAGGGACTCGAATCCAGGGGACTCAGGGACCGTTTTGGCAGCAATTCATCTTCGAATCGGTGGAAGGAATCTGTCCCAAGTGTGGCTCTCTGCATTTGGCTGGATCCTGCTCGCTGGCGTCTTCGTCTGATGCGAAGGAGGATGACAATGGCCCTGTTTTCGGGCCGTGGATGGCGGCCGTTCGTCAACGGAGGTCTGTGCTGAAGGCCTCCCCGGCAGCTGATCCTTCAGTGTCGAAGCCTTCTCGCCCTGTTTCTTCTCCGTGCCCTGTCCCTCAACCCGGTTCTTCTTCGTTGGAGGTGTCTGAGGGATGGCAGATTCCGGCGAAGATGGCTCGGAGGCGCCTCCCTGCGTCGCTGCTGGGTGCCTCGGCTACTCAATTTCAACTGGGGGAGACAAACAGTGCTGGATTAGTGGCCGTGCCGGTTTCCTTGGTGCGTGCCGGTTTCAAGGTATCCTCTGCTGGGAAGAAGAATATCAATCAGGTAGCAGTCCCTGATCTTTCTCTCAATATAACTCCCAATCCATTTGCCTCTCTGGGATCTGGATCCAATGTAGGGGGCCAAGTGGAAATCAGGGATGGGTGTTCGGGTCCCCTTAAGCGGGCCAGACCGGTTGATAGTCTGCCCCCAAGATCAGTCACTAGAGTGGAAAAGAAAAAAGGAAAAGGCAAGAGCTCTAATATCAAATGTCAAGTGGACCTTATCCCTTCTTCACCTACTAAATCTGAGCCCTCCGGTCGTCGGCCGTTGCTCTGGGCAGTGAGGTCACCACTGTAGCTATTATGGGGCAGGAATTAGTCTCCTTATCAACTGTAGATTCCCTCAGGTCTGTAGAAACTGTACCTAGCTCAGGTACTCTGCAGACTCATGGCTCACATTATTCGGAGGGTGGCACCCCGTCTGTAGGGCGCCTTTCAGATTATGTTATGGATGAGGACCAGGGGGGGCCCCCTCTACCTCCAGTTAGTTTTATGAAGATCTTATTATGGAATGTTCGAGGTGCTAGTAAGCCCTCATTTCGGTCCTCCTTTGGTAGATTGCTTCAACTTCATCATTTTGATATATGTGTTCTCCTTGAAACCAGGCTGTCGGGGATACCTTGTTACGATTCCGGAGACAGATTGCCCGGTCTTGGTCCTCTTATGCAGTGGAGGCTGTGGGTATGTCTGGTGGTATTTTGGCCATTTGGCGTGATCCAGCTGTTACGATTGAAGCTTTTCATCATTGTAACCAGCAGATTGGCCTTGTTGTCAAGGAAGGGACCTCTAATCCCTGGCTCCTTTCGGCAGTCTATGCCAGTACGGACTACCGGGAGAGACGGGTCCTTTGGTCCGAGCTGCTTTCCCTCCTTGATCGAGGTCTTCCTTCTATTATTGCTGGTGATTTTAACTGTATCACTGAGGCTAGTGAAAAGCGGGGAGGCAGAAGAGTTACTAGCTCAGCTGATATCAATGAATTTAGGTCCTTTATTGGTTCCTCTGGTCTGATGGATTTGGGGTACTCGGGGCCCCAATTTACTTGGTGTAATAATCGGCAGGGGTCTGCTCGTGTGTGGGAGAGATTGGACAGAGCTCTTGCCTCGGCTCTGTGGACTCAGATGTACCCGGCAGCTTCTGTTACTCATCTCCCTAGGATCGCCTCTGATCACTGCCCCATTTTGATATCTACTGAGGATGAGCTCCATCAGAGAAAGCAATTCAAATTCGAGCGGTTTTGGACATTCCATTCGGCAGCTCGCACAATCATTTTCAGACTTGGCACCTTCCTGTAAGAGGCAATGCTGTTTATAGGCTATCTCGTCGTCTTTTGTTGACCAGCCGTAGATTGTCTAGATGGAATAAACAGGAGGTTGGGGATCTGGTTAGACAAGTGGAGCAGGTCGAAGCCACTATCAGTGCTCTTCAGGCTAAGGAGGACCACGACGGTCTTCTTTTGGACTCTGATCTCTCCCTTCTGCGAGAGAATCTTGCTCAGCACCATTCCCTTCTTCGGCAGCAGGAGGTGTTTTGGAGGCAGAGATCCAGGATTCAGTGGATCTGTGAAGGGGACCGCAATACCAGATTTTTTCACCAGGTCACACTCCGTCGGAGGGCTGCTAACAAGATTCGGAGGTTGGTCGATGATGAGGGACATTTCCTGGATGATATTCAATCTATTCGGTCCCAGCTTCTCCATTTCTTCCGCTCTAGGTGGACTGAGACCACTGCTGTGGGTGCTCCGGTTATTCAGGTTGATAATTCCAGGAAAGTTTCCTCTGAGGAGAATGCTATGCTGGTCAAGCCTATTTCTGTGGAGGAGATTCGTCGAGCTCTCTGGGATCTTGGTCCGGATAAGGCTCCGGGGCCTGATGGTTTCCCTCCATTCTTTTTTCGTCACTATTGGGATATAGTGGGGCAGGAGGTTGTTATGGCGGTCCAGTTTGTTTTCCAATCTAAACTCATTCCTAAGGATTGGAACAGGACTCTTATCACTTTAGTTCCTAAGTGCACTAATGCTTCTATTCCTCAGCACTTCAGGCCAATCATCTTATGCACTACTTTATATAAGGTCTGTGCCCGCCTTCTTGCTAGCCGTCTCTGCGAGGTGATTCCCCGTATTATTTCTGTTGAACAGGGGGCTTTCATCAGAGGGCGTTCTATTTCGGATAATATCCTTATTACTCAGGAGTTTATGCATGATCTGCAGAGAGCCCCAGCTAGACGGTGTCTTATGGCTATCAAACTTGACATGGAGAGAGCTTACGATAGACTGAGTTGGGCTTTTCTTCAAAGCTCTCTTCAGGAGTTTGGTTTTGACGGGGTGTTTATTGAGTGGATTATGGCTTGTATTCAGAGGCCTTCCTTTGCTTTGGTTATTAACGGGGGTTTGACTGAGTTTTTCCGGTCTTCGGTAGGGTTACGTCAGGGCTGTCCTCTATCCCCCTTGTTATTCATTTTGGCCGCGGACGATCTTTCCCGAGCTTTTTATCAGGCTCAATGTGATCGGGCGATTGTCCCTTTTATGGATGGGGTTGGCGGTCCTTCTGTCTCTCATCTCATGTTTGCTGACGACTGCATTATCCTGGGTCAGGCCTCTATTGAAAATGCAGTTTCTGTTGATTCTATTCTGCAGCGGTATTGCCAGGCCTCGGGTCAGAAGGTCAATTATCTTAAATCTTCCATCTGCTTTAGCCCGAAGACTTCCAGATCTATTAAAGCAGCCATTATCTCTTTGCTGGGTATCTCTACTCAGACTGACCGGTTTATGTATCTGGGGATTCCCATGACGGTAGACGTCCTCGTTGCTCTGACTTTGCTGATTTAGAGAGGAGGGTTCGTCAGCGTATTGAGGGATGGCAGGTTACCGGCTTATCTATGATGGCCAGAGTCACCATTATTCGATCGGTTCTTTCCTCTCTGCCTCTCTATTTGCTTTCGAATGCGGCCATCCCTATTACTTGCCTTCGGAGGATTGAGAGAATCTTCAGAGACTTCCTTTGGGCCTCCATGCAAGATGGGCACGGCACTCATCTATTATCCTGGGATATAATATGTATGCCTATTCAGGAAGGTGGTCTCGGGATCCAATCTCTGAGGATCAGACGGCAAGCCCTCTTGGCCAGACATGCTTCTCGTTTCCTTCTGGAGCCGCAATGTGTGTGGAGTTCTCTTATGCGGGCGAGGTATGGTGAATGGAAGCCTGGGGAGTGTATTGGGCCGCCCAGGGGGTGCTCCTTCTTTTGGAAGGAGGTATGTCATTATGGTGAGTCTATTCTTAAGAGAACTACATGGATGATTGGAGATGGTCATTCTGTTGATGTGATTCAGGACTCCTGGATATCTGAGCTCCCTCTTTCTCAGTGGCCTTCTTTTATCAACATTGATGTCCCCTCCAAGATGAAGGTTAGGGATTTGATTTCTTTAGATCCCCCTTCTTGGGATACCGATAGAGTGATCAGGTTCTTTGGTGATGAGCTCTCTCGGCGGATTTTATCTATTCCTCTCACCTCCGGACCTTCGACGGATGCTAGAGTTTGGCAGAGATCCTGTCTTTCCAAAGCCCCTCTTAGGGATCTTATGAAGGTTTTCAGGCCCCAGCCCCTGGTCACGAAGGATGCTGCTTGGATCTGGTCGCTTCCTACTCTCCCCCGGGTCCAGGTATTCATCTGGAAGCTTCTTTGGGACTGTCTTCCGACGAGTGTCATGCTTTCCCGTAGGGGTATGTCTATCCAGCCGACTTGCTCTCTGTGTGGATTAGAGGATGAGACTGCGGATCATGCGATCTTCATATGTCCACGAGCCAGGCTGATTTGGCAGATGATGGGTTACTCCTATAATGTGGGTGGTTCGGGATCCCTATGTTCCCTCTTCTTTCTTGATCTCCGGAGGGCTTCCCAGCATAAACAAGGTCTCTGGGCGATCACGGCTTATCAGATTTGGTTATCGAGGAACCACCTCATCTTCTCTGATGATGTTACCACTCCACATCGGCTTGTTAGAAGATCATATCTTTGTCTGCGGATTATGCCCAAGCTTTTCATGGTGTTGGTCTTGAATCCTCTGGCCTCTGGGGTTCCCCTGCTGCTTCGGCAGCGAACCGGCATACGGTTTTCATTTCCTGGGAGCCCCCCCACCAGGGTTTATCAAAATCAACTTCGATGGGAGTATCCGTGGCAGAGCTGCTGGGTCTGCGTTTATTATTCGTGGTCCTCAGGGTGATATGCTGGCTGCGGGTGGTTTTGGTACCCTTGATTCCTCTGTCCCTATGATTGAACTTTATGCAGCTTGGGCAGGTATTTCTTATGCCTCTCAGCACTTCCATACTCATCGTCTCGTTATCGAGGGTGATTCGATGACGGTTATCCGATGGCTGAGAAAGGAGAATATTGTCAACGGCCCCAGTATTCCTATTCTCAGGGACACATGATCGATTTTACAGAGAGTTGGTTCTGTCCGGATTCGTCACATCTACCGTGAAGCCAACTCGGCGGCCGATTGGATAGCAGCATTTGTGGCTCAGCATGCTGCTGGTTGGATTTGGCGGCTGGGTGATCCCTGCCCCTCTGTATTACAGCAAATTTTGTATTCTGACATATCTGGGATAATTCGTACTAGATTAGTATGATTATCCGCTTGTACCAAAAAAAAAAAAAAAAAAGGCACGGAATGCTATATATGAACTAGAAGATAGCAAACAGATGGCCGGAAAACTCATGCAAAAATTACATGGAAAAGAAAAACTTCTCTTATAACTACAGGATAAAAAGAATGAAGGAATTATTCATGTAACAAATTTAACAAAGGAGTTATGCATGGAATAAGAGAACCACACCAAGACGAGCTTCATCATAAACATAGATAAAGCATATAAAGCATATGAAGACTTAGCCCAACTTAGTACCAATATTCCAAAATGATAAGACCTCATCCGAACGGGAGTGCAATTTAGGTTTAGTCTGACCTAAATTTATCCACCCCATCTTCTCACTGGGTAGAGATCAATTAAGGTTTTAATTATAATTTTGGATCAAACTTGGGCTCAAAATTCCTAACCCAACTCTTGGTTGGATGAAGTTAATTATAATTTTGGATCAAACTTGGGCTCAAAATTCCTAACCCAACTCTTGGTTGGATGAAGTTAGGATTGATCTCTAACCTAACCAGAACCTGACCCTAACTTAACTCAAGTTTGTAAATTTGTTGTTTAAGTTGATCATAATTGAGATGTCAAACCAACAAAAGCATCTTAAACAATTTGTTATTTTATATATATATATTTTATTATTTTTCAACTCAATCTAATCTATTTAATGTGATTCAATCCAAGTAAACTAACCTAACCGGAATTTAGTTTAAGAGGGCATTGTGTTAGATAAACCTCAAACTGAGAGGAATCAGGTAAAGGTTGGGAAATAAATCAGTTGGGTTGGATTAGGTATGCCTCCAACTCAATCAAATCTGCTCTGACTTGCAGCCCAACCACTGAAATGCCCGTTTTCCCATTATTATTATTATTATTATTATTATTATTATTATTATTATTGAGGAAACATTTTACCATTAAAATACGAAAACAAAAGGGAATTATTTCAGTTCAAACATGTTTTCAACTTTCTGGCGGCAAGACTATAAACCATTGTGATTTGTGATGATTGTTTATTAGGTGCAGTAAGGAAAGATAATGGATATTAATAAGAGTAAAATAACGGCTTGGCTTGGTACCGTTGGAACTCTCATAACATAGCATTCTTTGACTAACGGCGATATCTGAGCAGAAAGCTTACTAGTAAAATGTCAAAAAAATGTCCAGTATTGTGGGTTTACTGACGACTGAAAGGCACATATATTTCACATGCAACGCTCTACGTTGCAGGGCTTTTTCTCAACTTTTCACATGTTTACGACCGAAAATGTCAGATAATACACCGACCAGCAGACAATATGGGCCGCAAAATTTTTATTTTCGATGATGAATTGAAAAGTTTTGCTGATAAACAACAGAGAGAATCGACAAAAAACGATAGCAGTAAAACCACAAATTTTATCCTGCATTCCAAAACGGGGGAAACACAAGAAATCACGCATATGATAAGTCGTTATCCCCAATCCCAGGCTCTTCGGGCGTATAAACTAGTAGGCCCCTTCTCTTCGTGCACGTTGACGAGATTTTGATGCTTTTAATCATTGAGAGCTTAGACAAGGTTATCATCTTCCCTAAGAAAAGCACAAAGTAAACCATAGCATAATCACATAGATCACAAAATTTCTGAACAATTATTGGCAGCCCATGGATTGAGTTCCCAGAACTGGGCTGGTAAATAAGTTGGGAACAGCCAGGTTTGACCTGAGACACACACACACACACATATATATATATATTTGAAAAAAAAAAATTTGTAGAGACTCAAACGGAGATCATAAAATTATTTTGCAACCAAACTTGGCGGGCATAGAGATTTAACATGCCCGTTATCATTGCTATGCACATTTTTTAAAATAAAATATTTCCCAAGCAAAAAATAAGTGTGAACTAAAAGTGCACATGCGCATGTTCTCCTTCCAAAAAAAAAAAACGTTTGCCATTTCATCGTGACTCGGTAGCTATAATATCCCATCCCCATAAATAAGATAATGTTACCAGCCTGGCATCCATTAAGGCAGCAGTCAAAACTGATATTAGAAGTACAAACAATCGTATCAAGATCTAGAACACACATAGAATGGCACTTTTCATAGCATCAGGTCGGTTTGAAGCAATATCATTGCAAAAGTCTTACCATTCATCAGATTTATGTGGAAGTCTTGCCGAACAAGTTTATTCAGTTCAAACACTACCAGTAAATCTGAACATTATACAAAACATGCCGGTGACTGATAAAGAAACTGCAACCGATCGGGAAGGCCACCCCTACTTTATATGGCCATATGGTTCAATATACCAATTTCACAGCGGAGGCAAAGTCAACTGGCTAGCAAATGGAGAACCATCATACGATCGAGAAATGACATCTGCAAAAGTCATAAAGAGAAAAGTAAACCATAAACTTTTTTAGAGCATAACATTCTCAAATGAAAAGAAGCATCACAAGCTTTACAGGTCTTCAAACCAATACAACGAGGTGCAGCACAAATGAATGGAAGGGTTGGCTCAAAACAGGCACCACTTGCAGATAATAAAGATTAACTTTTCTCTTATATTTTAACAATCAGTTTAATATGTATAAATCATTAAAAAATGAAATTCCTAATGTTTTCACCTCCATTCACCTTCCGGTGCATTATGACAAATCATTATTCTTGTTTCTTAACAATGTTCGAACTTAAAATTTCCCATTTCTTTAAAAGTATCCATTACTATAGCCTTATTTGTATAAAATAAGATTAACAAGGATAGGTCATGAGGACAAAATCATTAAATCACCAGGATCTTTTCCATATAATCCATGATTGAATGATTATTGGGAGGTATGTAGGGGTCCCCTACTTGTTGACAGCACAATGTTCATAACGTAAATAGAAGAATATCTAGATGGTGGCATTCCTACTGCGTTTCTCTAGGGTCCTGTTTGGATAATCCTGTTAGATTTGTGGCAGTGGGCTTGGGGAGGTCCAATGGGATTCATGGAATTGGTAATAAGAGAGAACAGGACACATCCATGAGCCTAAGGATTGGAATCGTTTGGTAGGTATGATAAAGATTTGGTGGCCCAATAACTACCAAGTGCAGTAAAGATACCATACAAATAGCATCAGTAGGAAAAAGAGGGCCCAACATGATTTATTGACCGATTATATTGAGGACAGCTGGCTTCCAGACCAGGACTGGAGTTTTGTCTTTTGGCCAGGCTTGGACCTGGCGAGGAACTGAGAGCTTACAATCCGTGGAGACCAGGCTAGGAATGGATAAAGTCAGCACTAGAAAGGAAAGAAACAAAGAGAGAATGGAGAAGAACCTAGAGAGGCTCTAGCACTTATTCTCCACGGGCATCATGTACAAAGCATCCCAACAGTCTGCAGCAAGTGGGAAATGTCAAGCTTGAATAGGCAGTTTTTGTGAAATGCATTAATCCAACAACCACAATTGGCTAATGACAGAAATCATGTTTCTATATAATTGAGGTAAGACAACATAACAAAGACTGGATAAAAGATAAAAGTAGCAGTTACCATTGGGACTTAAATTCAGTCTGACATGGATTGATAGATGAAAGATAATCAGGACAGCGCTAGATAAGATCTAGTGGCAAAAAGAATTTGGAGAAGATGTGACACCAAGTTTAAGGTTTCCAGTACCAAGCCATATGCTAGTGAAAATCTTCATTTGATGGATGTCAAATCATGATCAGATGAAAAAGGCTCGCAATCTCTTATCTTTCTCGATTGATTTTAATCTCAATATCAAAATCTCCACCAATGGATGAATTATATGTTGACACAATTAAACCAGAAAGGGAAAAAAATCCTGTGACTCTGCTTTTCCATCATCTAGCATATTGAACCTGTGCTCTAATTCCCTGCAATAATGATGTCTGTGATAGGGCCACCAGCATTGCTGGCTCCCACTTGGCTTTTAATATTTGTAATAGAAATTTTCAGCCTTGGGCATAAAATCCATCTCAAGTTGGCACTTGATCATTAATAGAATCCAGACTCTGTTGAGAGATCTGGCATAGTGCTAAACTTTCTAGCATCTGGCAGAAGGCCTTATCTGGATTTGCAATTCAAACTGTCATGTCTTGCAATGATTGAACAAAGAACATATTATCTACAGTTGCAAGAGTACTGCCTGGCCAATAAGATTATTAGTTATAAAGGACGTAACAAATTTTAAAAAGGAACAGTAAACATGGTTCATGATGTCAAAGAACGATATCTAAAAGTCATGCAATAGATTCCCCCACAGGAAATGCAGAAGGATAATGAGAAACAACTACTGTTAGGAAAATCAAGTTTCTGACAAGACTTGCAAGCATTTCACAAATTTGTGTTCATGAAAAGGGAGAACATGCACAGATAAGGAGCTAAAGAAAGTCTACATACCCCAGCAGTCCACGGCCATGCCATGGTCTAGGTGTCACACTCAAGTTCATTATTGAACCCTGCCTTTTGATCACCAAAGGTATTGGATGGCCCTGGTTAGACTGTGTCTCTAAGACAAGCCTAAATTGCAATTCACTGCCCATTTCCACATTTCCAAACTTTAAGATCTCATCACCAAGCTGCAATCCGTCTTCTGCTGCTGGTGAGTCATCAGCTATTTCATCAATCATAGCAAAAGGAAACCTAACAGTAGGTTCCTCGCCCATAGAAGAAACTTGAGATGTGCTTTCATGAACATAAGCTGATGTATCTGTACCAAGGCAAAAGAAACTTAATCAGCCAACCCGATTCGTAAACTTTAGCTTATAAAACCAGCTTATGTTTCTATTACACCCTGTGGTTTCGATACCATCTCAAAAATGAACATGATTGGTATCGAAGTATGTCTTTCTCCTCTTTGTTCAGACCCATTTAAAGTAACCAAATTTCCAGAGGATGCATTAAAAGAGCTTTAAATTAAGGATAACTAGTTTGGATTTCACTTTCCATCACATGGCCTTCCAGGTCTCAAAGCAAGATACTTTAATGCTAAATTTGCCTCAGGTCAGGAACAAAACATGAACAACAGGTCTAATGTTGAGGTGAGAGGCAATCATGAAATGTTCTCAAACTCTGTAAAGGATCCGCAAACAATATAAGGTCGACTGATTACAGATGCAATAAGACGCAGATTATATAATATTAACTAGGTTAAAGTGTATTTAACCTTGTAAAAGAAGACTGAAGTATGCCAGACTTTATAAAAAATTGAAATCATACCTGAATCACAAACAGCAACTGACCAAATAAATTGAAATCATATCAATGTGAGCCTGGATTGCTAGCTTGAATGCCTAAATCTAAATTGCATATGCGTTAAGCAGCATTTTGTTTATTAGCATACCTGAATCTTTTGAGGGAAGTGGTGCAACTTTGGCTGCTTTGACTGAGTGCAAAACTAGCAAATTCTTTTCAATTTTATCAGTGATATCCTTATGATCACTGTGCAGTTCTGTCATGAAGGAAAACATGAATGAGGAACTTATACATATTATTTCACCTTTTTAAATACAGAAATGGCATTACAAAAGTTATATTATATTATGTATATTTAATTTATAGAAACACCATGAAAAATCGCAATAGCCTTCTTCCTTGATACTCACCAGAGCAACCCTTGCAATGACATACCATAAACTTCTTCAAGAAAAAGAAGAGAAATTACATCCATATTCAATCATCCGTACTGCATTATGTCATATGCATTGCAAAGAAGTAACCTCAATATTATGGTCTAAAGAAAATGAAATACAGTAATAGTCACTGAATTGCTTCTCTAAACACAGTAACAACTATAATGAGACCAAAAACTTAAAGAAAATGAATTTGTGAGATGGTTTGAACACCATGCTATGGCTTCTAGTAACTCTGATACACATAACATCACCAGATCCATGAACCTCTGCTGATAAATCGAATATCTTCCATTATCTGTCCAGGTGTCCTTGCTCTAGACTATATACTCATAATATGTATGAGATAGCAGAAAATTACAAGCAAAAAATGAGACGCATTTAATTGAATTATTTCAAACCCATCCAATTTCATGTCCTTACCCAAAATAACACAACCAAGATAGCATTTTGCCAAATCTACAAGGTATGTTAGCTAACTGTTGTATTATGCACCCATTGTGCACCTACGATCTTGCTTCAGATATGGAAACCTGTTTGGACTTCAGATGTGCACCATCATTTTGACTGGATATTTGTCAGAAGGCATCTTTTGATGAAGTTTATGAAATTTATTAGCTTGCAACACACTCCACATTTAATTCTCAATTTGCACCATTACTTGTGCTCCTTAATTACATGCAGAAATTGGCAACGAAGTTATAAAGATGCGCAAAACAACAAGAGATACATATATATACATAAACATATACATACATGCAGATAAATATAGGTATACATAATGTGTTAAAAAATAAGGTACCATTTCATGGAATGAATTTAATTCAAGTTATATTCACAATCTTAGAAGCATGAAGTGCAAACCACTTGTCACTTGCCTATTCAAGACGCTAAGTAAATAGGCTTTATCCCATCTACATGGAATCAACTTCGTTACCAAAGCAAATAAATACCATGATTTTGCATAGCTGATGAAGTATCAAATAAAATAACAAAAAAATGTTAGATAAATAAAATTAAAACAGAAAACAAAAAGAAATTATAATAAAAACATAATGTAATAAAATGTAAAACTAATTACATAAATAAAACAATTGATATAAAATAAAAATAAGAGTAAATATCTGATCTTAAATATATAACAGAAATAAAAAAAATAAAATTGATAAGTAAAGTCAAATATAAAAATAAGGAAAAACTCAAAGCATATGTTATCAGTTGTACAATATACACAAAATTTAAGAAAAGATAAATACACGTAACTCATAAAAAAGGTAAAACTTTTAATGTGCTCAAGAAATAAAAAACAAATCATGTGAAATATAAAGTAAATAAACATTTAAAAAAATGATATAATAAAACAAGAAAAATCAGATGTAAACTTGGATGAATGTGACAGGAAAAAGATTCAAACAACATTTCCTAGTGGAAATGCATGCTAAAATTAAAAATACGAATAACAAATTTTTAAAAAAAAGAGAAAGAATAAGCAATATAATAGAAAAACAGAACTTGTAAAAGCATTAACATAAAATAATAAATTATAAAAAAAATATTTTGTATTGATAGAGAGGTGGAAGATATCAAGAGGAAAAGAAAAGAGAGAGATGGTGTCAAATAGATGAGGAGGTGTTTTGATGCATCAGAGAAAAAGATTGGGAGTGAGGAGATTTGGAATTAAATAAAGAGATATTGTTTGGAGATAAGATTGGGAGTTGAGAAGACAGCTACAATTCTCTATCTATGCAATTATTTCATAAACTTGTCCGTGTTTTTTGGTCATTATATAGCATAGTGTTATAGGTTATCTCATCTGTGTTCCATTTTTGGGCAAATTTGATAGATCCAAAGGATCCTCCAATGCTCTTTTTAATATAGCATGCACGGTATAAATAAGATCAAGTATAAATAAAACCTACAAAACAATTGACAAGTCGGAGACCTATGTCTGCTTCCCACTATAAGCTCATGCAACTAAAGAATAACCATCTAAGGCCACATGTTATGGACCCATGAGTTTGACATTTTAAACAAAGGAAGCAAAGTTCTCTAGGAAGCTCCAGAGATCTCTACTACCTGAGCTATCTAAGCAAAATACATAGAAGCCTATATATTTTGACTAGATATATTCACAGGATATTTCTAATGGATATGTTGCTAGCTCTAGATATTTGTGTAAATTTTCATATAACTAGATATTTATTATAGATAGAAAGTCATTAAAAATTTGACAAACGGCACAACTAACCGCATATATAGCTGGTCGAGGCCAATAATAGGGGAGGAGGGCTCCATTTGGAACCAACCCCTCAACAGTGTTGTACTTTTCTCACATTGTAATAAAAGAACTTTCCTCCCATATGTCTTTCAAAGGAAATCTCGTTGCCAAAGGGTTTGTCACAAGCCTCATTAAAAGGTTTTGCATAAGGAGAAAAGTCTTACTTGATTTACTCAAAAGTAGTTGAGTACCATAAGCTTTGGATAAGGCCAAATCCATAAGTTCATAACAATTGGTATCAAAGCTAAGCCCAATATACATCACAAAATTTCCAGTTATATGGGTCCCTCACATAGGATACTGAGGTCATGTAGGATCTAGGCCATGATTGATACCCTCTCTTAATTAGGAGCTAATCCATGACAAGAGCATCACCAAGTTGGGTCAAGGAGAGCATCATAGTCTCACATGGAGTGACACATGAGTTTATAATCCTGAACCAGTCCTCCACACAAATAGCTTATGTTTTTTGGACTGAGTCATCACACATGGACTATATTAGTACTCTGCACTCACCAACATGATTAATATAAAATATCAATTCTTAGAATATAGGCTGATATAGACTGATAAACCTTCGAGTCTAGACCAATAAATATAAGTTGTTATAGTTCCACAGGATCTACAAAAACCAATGGATAAAACAACTCTCAGACTTGTTTTCACTGCATCAGCTGGAATTTTGATATCTTGAATATTATAATATTCGCCAAAAAATATCAGCACATCTCAAAATTTTTAAAAACCCAACTTCATTGATAGGATACATTTTAAGGCTTGTTTGGAAGCGTGGACAACTTGCCAACTGGAATGGTATCTTGTATATCCGGAGGATAGAAAACAGGCAATGAGGGGAGGAGAAGAATCTAACTTAATCAGGGGAAAAAATCCTGCAAAACTAGAATAGACGTTCTTTTTGGAAGGTAATTTATCTTATACAAGCTCATATGAACGAGACTTTCCTATGTCGGCAAAACTCTACACGCCACCCCCTTCACTTAAATAATAATAATAATAATAATAATAAATCCTCAAAGTCCCTTTCTTCTTAGCCTATTCCATGGACAACCTTTGTGATATCCGGAACAAGATAATCCAATGTTTTGGTTTATCCTCGTTGCAGTCACCACTCTGATTCCAAGGTATCAGTGTCAGTAACATTGACCAAGGTTCCCCTTACCTATTCAAGATAATCTTGAGCCATTGTAACTGCAGATAAATTCAACTAGCAAACTTCTACTTCCATTGCCTTATGCGAGGCACCCGAATGCTCTATCCCATACTTCCTGGTACTTCCATTGATCCGATATGAACACTTCCATGAGCACTATCATGACAAGGGACCGGCAATTTTTTTTAAAAAAAAAGAACAATAGAAAGCGAAGAAAACAAAGACAAGAAAATTAAAGAACAGGACTCACTGCTAGGGTTAGGTTACAATTCCAATGGGAATAGCATCATCAGAAAAGAATAATAGGCGTACCAGCAAGTCGAGAACGCTGCAATCGAATGGCTGGGATGTCGATATCTGACCTAGGGAATCCCTGAAGCACCGCGGAAGAATTCACGATATCAGAGAAAGAAGAGGAGAGATTTTTCTATGAGATGTCTTAAGGATTCAATCGATTCAACACTATAAAAGAGGTTAAAGCTGTTGCTGATGGAATTGAGGAGGAGGGAGAGAGAGCTTGCCTCGCGATCGACGAGGTTGCCGGAGATTCCAGGACCGCCGCGACCGGAGAGAGACTCGATGATCGCATTCATTTCGGCCTCCATCGACGCTCTTCTGTTCATCAGAGCCATCGTCTCCGCCTTGAGATTCGTCGCCACCATCGTTGCGGGGTTTGGGATTCTCCTCTCTCCCTCTCTCTCTCTCTCCCCTCTCTCGCCGGTTCTCGCTTTCTATTCCTTTTCCCTTCTTCTCTTGCGTCTTTTACTTAGAATGGGTACAATGTATTAGTAATCAAACTAAAAAAAATATTTTAAAATAAAATTGATGAAAAACGTAGCCTTATATTTTAAATTATTTTACATAATAAAATTATTATATAAATTATAATAATATTAATATATCATATTTTAATATGATAATATAATGTAAAAAATATAATAACATTCTAATACAATAATAATTGTAATATAAAATTACTATAATATATCATTTTACTATTATTTAATAATTGTACTATAATATATTTATTAAAATTATGACATAAATATAGTATAATAACTTGAAAATAGTTCTTGACATTTGATGCGTAGAGCTTTATAAAAAAACAAAAAAAGGTTCCAAGTAGAATTCCTAATAGGCTTTGATAAAAACAAAAAAATACTTTTAAAATTTTTTATTAAATACTTTAAAATTATTTAAAAATATTTTGGCTTTCAAAAATTTTTGGACCTCCTCCCCGCCGCAGCAAAAGCTTAATCAAACAACATCTTAGCTTTAGCAAGCGCTACCTACAGCAAATGATAACGTAGGGGCCGCACGTAAGCCCAACACCAAATTTAGCTACGTTTAAATGCAATCAAATTTATTTCTTTTCTTTCTTTCTCTTTATATATATATATATATATATATATATATATATATATATATATATATATATACATATGCATATTGCTAATGAAAAAATACCTAAATTAAGTCGGGCCTAAGTAAGATTAGATTGGATTGAGCTAATTTTTTTGCACCATTAAACTTGCTTCGATATATTTATATATATAATATCATAATCATAACTTTTTTATAAAAATTATTAAAATATAATATCTTGTAAGAAGTTCTATAATCAACGTAATCAGATAATATTTTTAAAATTATGTTATTTAAATAAGGGACGCCAGAAGTAAGCCTTCATTTTTTTTTTTTGATACACATGGACAGTCGCATAATTCTGACACGAGGACAATCCAAAAAATCAAAAAAAGATATATATAAATAAAGAAAGGAATTATATCTCCTGAAATCAAGTCCAATCCATGGAGTACTAAGCAATATACGAGGCAACCCAATCCGCCACAGAATTTGCCTCCCGATATACATGATGGGCTATGGTAACCGTCGGTCCTGCAAAAGCTGCCAAATATCACAAATAAGCGGATAAGCATCATCGCGGTATGCTCCACCCTGAATCCATCCAATAACGATAGCAGAGTCTCCTTCAATAAGGATCTTCTGAGCCCGCAGCTACCGAGTCACTCTGACAATGCATGTCCATGCAACTCAGAGCTCAGCTTCCGGAACAAAACAGTCCTGAATGAAGGTCCCGCCGGCCGCCACAAGTCTCCCATCATCGGAGCGGATAACATATACTGCCATCAAAGTTCACCTTAACAAACCTCAGAGGAGGGCCTCCTAGGAGATAGAAATCGCCCTATGGGCCACTACCGGAGCAGCATGGGAGGCCCAGGAACCTAGGGTAGTCAAATGGGTGGCAGCATCAAATCATCGATACTGGACACCAAACATCTGGCTTGCAGAATAATCCGGTGGATCGGAATATCCTCTGCCTCAAAGATCATTGCATTCCTAGCCAATCAGACCTGATATACAATATAAGTAGTGAAGCAAGCTTCATGTATTGAACTCAGGTAGATGAACTGGAGAAAGGAATGCAGCGAAGCACTACCATCATCATCCCAAGGCCATCTCCCTGCAGTCCTCCAAATCTACCTCGCCCTAGGACAGCTCAAAATAGCATGCTCTGTCGTCTCTTCATGAGCCCCATAAAATGGGCAAAACCCCGCGATGTCCATGCCTCTCAGACTGAGGAGAGCCTTCGTAGGGAGACAGTTCCAGGCCATCTTCCACAAAAAAAGCTACACTCTTGGATGGATCGGGAGTCTCCAAATCCACACTGTCGTAAATGTAGTATCAGATGGTCCCATGCATAGGTTATAGAGAGAACACGATGGAGCTTTAGGATAGCAAGGACCCCAGACCCTAAGGTCACGCTCCCGATGAAGAGGAATCGGAACAGCAAGGATCCGAGAAACCAACTAGGACCCAAACAGCCTAGAGAGATCCTAAGTTCTCCGAGTCCTGCCATCTTCCGTTATTAGATCACGGAATCTGAGGTTATCAAAAGCTTCCACATTAACATAGGTCGGCCACCTAGATAAGGGGGTTGAAGCGATCAATGCATCTTGAAAAACATCAATGTGGTTCCATCATCAACTAAGCATCTGGCATGGGCCATTGCAATAGGACTGCAGGCGTAGATTTTCTTCCAGATGAAGGAGCAACCTTTGGTCGGTTGAATTTGAGCTCTTTGACTCCAAGCACCATACCATGACCTCATCATTCTGCTCCATAGACAGCTAGGCTGGAGAAGATATCTCGCGGTATGCCTGACAATTAATGCTTCCCTCTTTGCCAAAAAGGATTGGATCCCGAGTCCTCTATCTCTGATAGGGCGACAAATGGTATCCCACTCCAGTAGGTGGACACCATGACTGTCCTGTCTAGGCCTCCACAAAAAATTATGGAATATCTGTTCCAGCTTCCTCAAACAAGATCTGGACACCATAGTGTTAGCCAGAAGGTAAACAAGAATGGAGCTGAGTACAGACCCGATAAGGGTGACTCTGCCCATCATGGAGAGTGTGATAGCCTGATATCCCTCTAAACGATAACGAACTCGTTGTACCATTAGATGAACCTCCAGCTTCCGCAAGCGGCCTCTAGTCATAGGGACACAGAGGTAGGTCAGAATCCCCTACTGCTCCGGGATCCCCAAGGTGGTCAAGATTTCCAACTTAACTCTGGGTTTCATTTTTGGACTGAGAATAACAGAAGATTTGTGCAAGTTAACAAGTTGGCCTGACTTCCGACAATAGGATTCCACAGTATGAGCAAAGGATCTAGCATTCTGGAGGGATCCCCGACCGATTAGAAGACAATCATCTGCAAAAAGAAGGTGGGATGGAGGCTAGGCTCCAAGGGCATCCTGATATGGCTCCAGACATGATCACTGGACTGCCTCACCCAGAGTTTGAGAAAGAGCATCAGCACATAGTATGAACAGGTAGGGGGATAGAGGGCACCATTGACGTAGACCAATCGTCGAAGGAAAGAAGTCTGTCGCAGTACCATTCACCAAGATAGCAAAGGAAGGCCCCTCCACACAGTCCATGGTTCACCTTATCCAGCAATATGAAAACCCAAACTCGTGAAGGTTCTGCCTAATAAAATGCCAGCTCATTAAGCATGCTCCATGTCAAGCTTAATAGTCATGAGGCTCCTTTGAGATGGGGCACGCCTGAGATCATGCATAAATTCTTGAGCGAGGAGGACATTGTCAGTGACACCGCAACCTCTGACAAATGCTCCTTGCTCAGGGCTGATAAGACGGGGTATTATCTTTTGCAGTCGCTCAACCAACACTTTGGCATACACTTTATAAATGGTAGTGCAAAGGCTAATTGGTCTGAAGTGGCAAGGAGAGGAGGCTTTAGCTCTTTTGGGGATAAGAGTAAGTAAGGTTTTCTTCTAGTCAATAGGGATGTCATAGTGGAATGTTGCCTGAATTGCCTCTACCACCTCGCCCCCAATAATGGTCCAATACCTCCTAAAGAAAAAAGGGGAAAAACCATTTGGCCTAGGCACTTTATCCTCCCTTAAAGACTAAAGTGCATCCTGCACTTCCAGATAGAAAACAAGTGGGTAAGGGTCAGGTTCTTATGTTCAATAACTCTTTTAGCAGGCCGAGGATTCTGCATAGGTGGGCCATCCCCAAGGGTCAAGTTCCATCTAGAATAGAAATATTGAAATATCTGCTCTCTAATCTCATCACTATCAGTTAGCATGGTGCCCTCTTCCTCCCTCAGCTGCCAAATCCGATTGGCTAACCTCCTAACCATAGTGACTTGGTGGAAAAATTTGGTGTTTCGATGCCCTTCCCTAATCCACTGGACATGAGACTTCTGTCTCCAAAAAGTCTCCTGCTGTCTGAGTAGAGAGTGGTGGGAGGAGAGGCAAAGGCGCAGTCTCCCAATATCAGCTTCCTTAAGACCCCCCCTCCTAGACTTCCATCCTCTGGAGCTCAGCAATATCAACCTCAACCTCTTTGAGCCGCCTGAAAATGTCGCCCACCTTCGTTCGGTTCCATCAACAGATTCTGCATTTCGCCAGCTCCAGTCATCGAGACATTCGATATCTCGCATCCCCATGAATAGGCAGGCTCCAAATTTCTCTAATCAATTCCTAGGATCTAGAATAAAGGTCCATAACTTCTCAAAGCAAAAAGGAGGTCTCGGTAGGCTTATGTTATCAGTGGTGATGAGGAAAGGGCAATGATTAGATGCAATCCTCGAGAGGTGGTGGACCTAGAAACTGGAAAATCGCTGCATCCAATTTGCCAATCCAAGGGCCCAATCAATCCTCTACCAAACACGGGCTGCCAAGGCCCTATTATTATACCAGGTAAATCGAGAACCCATGAAACCTAAGTCAATCAAGCCAGTCTTGGCTATAAACTCCCTGAACTCTCTAGAGTCTAACCTACTGCTCGCAGCAATGAAACACATCAACGAGAGATGGAATGCTTTGGATGACTAAACTAGAGATCTCCTGCCATAAATTCCGTCTCACCCTGTGCTCTATACTCGCATATACACCAAATAGAAGTCATGGGTGGCCCGCCTGATCTGAAATCACCAAGACCACCTGCTGCTTGCAGCGATGAAACATATTAACCCTCACCGAGCCTCGTCTTCACAAAACTAGGATGCCTCCTGAAAGTCCTCTGGACTCGATGGCATAGGTGCTCCACATGGTGTGAAGACAACATCTGGTCCGTTCAAGGCTTCTACCCGACAATCAGGTTTTTAGTAGAATACAAATATCAGGATGGTGCTGATTAACCAATCTACCAAACGTCGACCAAAACACAGGTTTTCTGCGCCCCGAGCGTTCCAGATCAGGATCCTAGTCATGGCTCCATAGGAGGAGGAAGCGATAGTTCTCTGTCCTCTTCTGTCAAGTCCGCAACATCCCCCACATATGGATCCTCCGCCATCAGAGTCCTATCATCAATACCCTGGATAGCTTGTTGTAATCTCCCTATGGCCTCCTCATGAGTTAGGCCCAGTGGTGCCAACACCATAGCTAACTCCGGCACTGAAGGTTTAGAACCCTCCTGAGGTATTGAAACATGCATAGACAATTGGCTTAGACTGGTTTCTGAACCACCCAAGGCCCCCGTCGAGAAGATGAAAGGTCTGTGAGTAACATGTACTGCATTAGGTTCAGAACTATTTAGCTTCGTGCCAGTTCCCTTACCCATGTCGGCCACTGATTTGGTCCTGGGTAAGTTCAGACTCCCTCTGCTCACTTGGGGCTTCGAGTGCACAAGGGACCTGGGTCTTTTGGAATGACCCAAGTTAGGACTTGCTCTCAAGTAATCCTTCAAACATGGACCAGGCACCTTATTCAAGTTGTTTGCTGCTCTGTCATCTGTAACCTCCAACAGAGCAAACCCCTAACCCATGGTGGCACACAGGTCCGAGTCCCCCACTTGCACTTGCTTCGATGATGACGGCCGAAGCGAGGATCGTCGTCGGGCAATTTTTGCTGGTTTGGACCACCCATCACCAACAGGTGAAGGTTGCAACACAGGGCCTTCGGCATCAGTCAACGCTTGCTTCCTCTTCTCCCGCACCTAGGCATCCTCCTTCTTCCTAGGAAATGATGGGGGAAACCACTGCTGGACAACCAGAAGCCACGGACCAAGGTGATGCCTACCTGAGATCTCCTCCTCCCCCTGCTCAATCAGGTTGTCAACATTATCCGATTGGAGCTTCACCAGTGCTCCATCGCCGTCGACCAGACAAATGGTCATTGGCTGGTGGAACATCCCATATTTGAGACAAACACCGGTGAGGTTTACATACACAAACCGTTGCCATCAGTTGCCCTCTAGACCGGCCACCAAAACACTCGGATGCAACGGTGTGTCAAGCAGATGCGAATAGCAGCTCAGGCAAACCCAAGTTGCCGGCGTTGGGTTGTGCAATCATCCAGGGCGACAAGGTCCCCTGCCCAGCTGGTAATGCATCTCAGAGCTTCCCTCCCCCAGAGCTCCATCGGCAGCAGAGGGAGACGAAGCCAGACAACTGCGGTCTGGATCGCCGCTATTGTCGGAACAAATCGTGGCCTCTACGGTTCAATGGCCAAGGCCTGGCTGTTGACAGTCCATGGTAGCCCTGCCACTCGAACGCGGTCCTCTGCTTCCGCAAATTGAAGGAGGATGAAGCCCTCCTCCAGATCGTAGCCTGATACCTCTTTCTTTATCCCCCCACGTGACCACATCGTCGGACTTCCTTGATAACTACCTCAGCTGGGACTCTCCACCCCAGTGACCGAGCTATGAGGCCCATTGCCAGCCACGCTTCGGTCTCCTTGGTTTCATCATCCAACAACTTGACGACTTTGAAAAATTGCCCTGAGAGCTCCTCCACCATAGCCAGAGTGGGTTCATGTGTAATCCACACCGATCGAGTTCGACCAGTAGCTAACTTCATTCCTCTACCAATCACTATCTCTGACTATCACGAAGGATTGTTCGTTCATCATCTCCCTGACTCCGAGCTCTTTTTTTCGCCATTTTTTGCCATCACCTTCGAAGTCTAAACAAGCCGTCGTTTCTTATTTGCCCAAGATTCGGTGTAATCACAAATATGAGCCTAGTTTTCAATAATAACATTTTTTTTTCAAGACTTATGAGTCTACTTTAGTTTAATATTATTACAAACAAAATATCCTATAAATGCAAAAAAAATTTAAAAAAAACTAGAAAAAATTAAAGAAAATAAAACCTAAGGACACACATTTTAAAACTTTGAATCTAAATTGAATAAGCGATAGTATTCATTATCAAACATTTACGCAGATATATACATAACTATAAATGAAATCTTAGATTCATGGGCTGCATATATGGAAAAGAAAAAGTCATTCAAATTTTAACGTTTGCACCAAAATTACATCCAGTGTTATTATTTCTTTTCAATTATGTTGACCCAATTATTGATTTTGATGATTAATAAAAGACATGAGTATATTCATTTTGTTTCTAATTGATTTAACAAGTGTTTCAGGGATTTAAAATATTTGATCAATCAAAAGGATAAAGAAACATGTTTTGAATCAATGTTTTAAAATAAATTTTCAAAGTTCAGAGCCTGGAGTCGACACCTAAATGGTAAGGAGCTGACCCCAAGGCGTATCAAAAGTTTCTGGGATTTTGGCACGGTCCGGAGTCGACACCCAAGGTTTCAGAGCTGACTCCAACCTGAGATACAGAGAAATACATTCTGTTTCAGTGTATGGAGGCGACACATAGAATTTGGGAGCCGACACCCAAGATTTTGGGAGCCGACACCTGAGTTTCTAGAGCCGACTCTAACCTAGCGTATTATGGACCATTCTGGAGCCGACACTTACAGTTTTTCGGAGCCGACTCCCGAAAGCGACGAGCCGACACTTACCTTTTTCTGAGCTGACTCCCCAAAAACTTTTTCTTTACTATTTTTGAACACCCGACTTGGAGCCGACACCTGAAAAGTTGGAGCCAACTCCAACCTGTCAGGAACGGATTTTTTATCTGTCAGAACGTACTTCAATGGTAAGATTTATTTTCACCTAACCTCTAACGGCTATTTTCTTTGTATGCAGAAGAATCCAAACATCTCCAATGGCTATATTTCTCACCTAAAACTGGATTGAGAGTTCTATAAAAAGGGGGAAATCGTCCGATTAAAAGAGATAGAAAAATAAAAAGAAAAACAAAAAAAAGAGAGAAATTTTCAAAGAGAAATCTCCGAATCCACGTCTATCTTCTGAAGAGAGATTCAAGAGAAATCCAAGTGATTCAAGTTCAAAATCGAAGGATTTTCCAAGTGAAGAAAAAGAGAGCAAAAGCCCTGATTTTCTCAACTTCTCAACTGCAATCTTTGTGAAGAATCTGAGCTGAGGCCTGATTCAACATTTCAAAGGAGAAGAGGAAAAGAAGAAAAGAAGAAAAGCTCACATCAAATTCGCTTCACACAGGCTTTTCTAAATCTTTGTTTACTTATATTGCTTATTTGCTCATTTAAGGAGCTTTGCATTGTTGTAAACCTTAAATTAATTTGGTATTTACTAATTCAATCAGGGGATTGAATTAGTTAAGGTAGTTTACCTCGGGAACAAGCTAGATTAGCTTGGGTTTGGGTTTTGTGCTGGTGAGCCCGAAAACCAGCTGGGTTCGTTGTGATCCCGGAGGAAACAACAAGTTTTGAGTTGTGAGCTTGTAAAATAACTCGGCTGTAATCAAATAGATTATAGTGTGGACCCAAGAGATACTGGGAGTGGACGTAGGTGTTGAATACACCGAACCACTATAAAATCCTTGTGTTTGCCATGTTTTGACTCTCTCACTCTATCTCTTTATTTGTGCTTAATATTTTTCCTACACTTAATCTTATATATTCCAAAGCACATAGTTTTTAAAAGGTTAAATTTTTAAGAACCCAATTCACCCCTCCTCTTGGGTTGCCATCTGGGCCAACAATTGATATCAGAGCTTGTGCTCATTGTTTATTTGATCACACGATTAAGAGTTAAAGATCCAAATGGCAGCTCAAGCTGGATCTTCATTTGCTGAAGGTCATTCTACTAATAGACCTCCTTTGTTTAATGGTTCAAATTATTCTTATTGGAAAGCTAGAATGAAAATTTTTACTCAAGCTTTAGATTATGAACTTTGGAGTGTAATCACTAATGGACCAAGCACACCCACACACTTGGTAGATGGTTCAATAGTTTCTAAACCCGAAAGGGATTGGAATGAGAACGATAGAAAAATGGCTCAGCTCAATGCAAAAGCCATGAATGTTTTATATTGTGCTCTAGATGCTAATGAGTTCAATAGAATTTCTACATGTATTTCCGTAAAAGAAATTTGGGATAGATTAGAAGTTACCCATGAGGGCACTAATCAAGTTAAAGAATCCAAAATCAATATTCTTGTGCACAAGTATGAATTGTTTAGCATGGAACAAAATGAAACCATCACATGCATGTACACTAGATTTACTGATATTGTAAATGGTTTAAAAAGTCTTGGCAAGACCTACACTAACTCTGAATTGGTTCGTAAAATTCTTAGGTCTCTTTCAAGGACATGGGAAGCAAAAGTAACTGCAATCCAAGAAGCCAAGGACCTCAACACCTTACCTTTGGAGGAGCTACTTGGATCATTGATGACCCATGAACTGACCATGAAGCAATATCAAGAGGAGGAAGTCAAAAAGAAGAAAACAATTACTCTTAAAGCTGCAGAAAAGGAGATAAGCAGTGAGGAAGAAGAGGAAGATGATGAGACAGCTCTCCTTGCTAGAAAATTTAAGAAATTTATGCAAAGAAGGAGACCCTTCCATAAGAAGAGATATGAAACAAAAATGGAAGGAGAAAAAGAAAAAGAGAAGGACAAGGATAAAGAAAAAGAGAAAGACCCCCTCATATGTTAATGCAAGAAACCGGGGCACTTTAGATATGATTGTCCTCAACTGAAAAAGGGGCACAAGAAGAAGAAAAAGGCATATGTTGTAACATGGAGTGAAAGTGATGAATCCTCATCCGAGAAGGAACAAAAGAAAGTTGCCAATATTTACTTTATGGCAAACGAAGACAATGAGGTAAGTTCTGAAATACATTACGATGATTTACTTTTGAAGAATTATATGATGCATTTAATGAGTTAGTTAGTGATTTTAAAGTTTTAAAAAAGAAGAACAAATCTTTTAAAAATGATAATTTAAATCTTTCCAAAGAGAAGGATAAACTAACTCATGAAATTGAAAAACTAAAATCTGAAAATGAAAATCTGCTAAAAGATAAAGAGTTAATTTCTAATGAAAATGTTAATTTAAAGAAAAAAGTTGATAAATATAAAAACATTGTTGATAAATTTACATATAGCTCAGAAAAACTTAATTTGTTATTGAGTAATTAAAGAGCTATATTTGATAAGGCTGGACTAGGTTATAGACCTAATAAGAAACAAAAGTATGTTAAAAACTTTTTTAGAAAAGAACATGATAAGAATGATTTTTCATGTTATTGCTGTAACAAGAAAGGACATAAAGCATATGAATGCAATCTTAGAAAACTTAATAAGAATTTAAGTATTAAAGGAAAGAAAATATGGGTTCCGAAAGGAACAATCTTTGTTGCTACTAACCATGAAGGACCCAAGAAAGCTTGGGTACCTAAACATAAAGTTTGATTACCTTGCAGGAGTGTCTTGCGGCCAAAAGATCAAAACGAAAGTGGTATCTTGATAGCGGCTGCTCAAGGCACATGACGGGTGACAAGGAGCAATTCATCACCCTTGAAGATAAAAGAGGAGGAGTTGTCACATTTGGAGATAATGGTAAAGGCCAAATTATGGGATTTGATAAATTCAGATAACTCCCTTTACTTTTATAGAAAATGTTTTATATAGATGGCTTAAAACATAATTTAATTAGTATTAGCCAATTGTGTGATAAAGGTTTCAAAGTTTCATTTGAAGCTTCTATCTGCACTGTTTCTAATCCCATTGACAATAGCATTGTATTTATTGGTAATAGAAATGACAATGTATACTTAATTGATTTAGACAATTTGTCTACTAGTAATCATTGCTTAGTAGCTAACAATGCTAATGAAAATGAGATTGGATGGTTATGGCATCGTAGATTAGGCCATGCAAGCACACACCTAATTTCAAAATTAATTAAAATGATTTAGTTAAGGATCTTCCAAAGCTAGATTTTGAAAATAACATAATTTGTGATGCTTGTCAATTAGGCAAACAAACTAGAAATTCTTTCAAATCAAAAAATGTAGTTTCACTTCTAGGCCATTGGAGCTACTTCATATGGACCTTTTTGGACCTACTAGAACCACTAGTCTAGGAGGAAAGAAATATGGTCTTGTGATAGTAGATGATTATTCTAGATACACTTGGGTATTATTTCTGGCTCATAAGGATGAGACTTTCTTAATATTTCTGAAATTTTTCAAGAAAGTCACTAATGAGAAAAATAACACTATAGTGTCTCTTAGAAGTGATCATGGCACTGAATTTGAAAATCACTTATTTGAAAATTTCTGCACAGAAATGCATTCATCATAATTTTTCTGCACCTAGGACACCACAACAAAATGGAGTTGTAGAAAGAAAAAATAGGACTTTAGAAGACATGGCCCGTACCATGCTATGTGAAAGCAACCTACCAAAGTACTTCTGGGCGGAAGCTATAAACACAGCATGTTACATTCTTAATAGAGCCCTAATTAGGCCAATCCTTAAGAAAACACCTTATGAATTATGGAATAATAGAAAACCAAAGATATGTTATTTTCATGTATTTGGTTGTAAATGTTTTATTCATAATAATGGAAAAGATAATCTTGGTAAATTTGATGCAAAATCAGATGAAGGTATTTTTTTAGGATATTCAACAACTAGTAAAGCCTATAGAGTATTCAATAAGAAATCCCTAATGTAGAAGAATCTATTCATGTAGATTTTGATGAGTCTTTAGCATCAAGTTCACAAAAATTGATGATGAGGAAGATACAAATATACTAGAAAGAGATATTGAAAAATTAAATATAGATGTATCTTCAGATCATGAACAAGAAGCTAAAGATGATGATTCACCTAGGATTGATGATATTGATACTAATTATAATGAAGTAGATCTTCCTAGAGATTGGAGATATGCCTATGGTCATCCAAAGGAATTGATTATAGGTGATCCATCTCAAGGAGTAAGAACTAGATCATCTATGAGGAATATCAATAATCATCTTGCATTTGTATCTCAAATTGAACCTAAAACTATTGAAGAAGCTAAAAAGATAGTAATTGGATGTTAGCTATGCAAGAAGAATTAAATCAATTCACTAGGAATAATGTATGGTCCTTAGTTGATAGACCTAAAGGTCATTCAGTTATAGGATCTAAATGGGTATTTAGAAATAAATTAGATGAAAATGGCATAGTAATTAGAAATAAAGCTAGATTAGTTGCAAAAGGATATAATCAAGAAGAAGGAATTGATTTTGATGAAACTTTTGCACCTGTAGCTAGATTAGAAGCAATTAGATTACTACTTGCATTTGCATGTCATATGAACATAAATTTATTTCAAATGGATGTTAAAAGTGCATTTTTAAATGGTTTTATAAATGAGAAGTATTTGTGGAACAACCACCTGGTTTTGAAGATCATGAATTTTAAATCATGTTTTTAAATTACACAAAGCACTATATGGTTTAAAACAAGCACCTAGAGCTTGGTATGATAGATTAAGTAAATTTCTAATTGAAAATGATTTTACTAGAGGAAATGTAGATAAAACCTTATTTTTGAAAAGAAAGACAAAGATTTATTAGTAGTACAAATATATGTAGATGATATTGTATTCGGTGCTACTAACAATCTCTTGTGTCAAGAATTTGCTAAGTTAATGCAGGGTGAATTTGAAATGAGCATGATGGGAGAACTCAACTTCTTCCTAGGACTTCAAATCAAGCAAAGCAAAGAGGAGATTTTCATCAACCAAGCAAAGTACACAAAGGAACTTCTCAAGAAGTTTGGAATGGAGTCAATCAAACCCCTTGGAACACCTATGAGTCCTTCATGCAAATTAGACAAAGATGAAGATGGTAAGAAAGTAGATCAAAAATACTATAGAGGTATGATCGGATCTCTACTTTACTTAACAGCTAGTAGACCAGATATCATGTTTGTTGTTTGTCTATGTGCTAGATTTCAATCAGAACCTAAAGAATCTCACTTAATTGCTGTAAAAAGAATTTTAAGATATCTAAGTGGAACTAAAAATGTAGGATTATGGTATTCTAGAGACTCAACACTAAATTAATTGCATATTCTGACTCTGACTATGCTGGATGTAAATTAGATAGAAAAAGTACAAGTGGTGCATGTCAATTCTTAGGAAGTAACTTAATCTCTTGGTTTAGCAAAAAGCAAAATTCGGTTGCATTATCCACTACTGAAGCAGAATATGTTGCAGCTGGAAGTTGCTGTGCTCAAATCCTTTGGATTAAGCGACAACTTGAAGATTATGGCATAACACTTGATAAAACTCCTATTAGATGTGATAATACAAGTGCAATAAATTTAACTAAAAATCCAATCCAACATTCAAGAACTAAACACATTGAAATTAGATATCATTTCATAAGAGAACATGTAGCTAATAATGAAATTTGTCTTGATTATGTTAATACTGAGAACAATTAGCTGACATATTTACAAAACCCTTGAGTGAAGAGAGATTTTGTTATCTTAGAGGTGAATTAGGAATTGTGATCCTTTGGAATGATTTTGAAACCCTTAAGGAATGACTATCTAGATTTCTATCAATTTCTTGAATTCCTCTCATAATTTTAAGGACAATTTATCTAGTCATTTGAACAATTTGATTCTCCACATTCCAAAGATTTTTTAAATTTTATTGATTTTATTTTGACAAGTTTCGGTGTTTGAAACTCATTATTTTTTAAAACTGTCAGTGGAGTCGACACCTCTTCTGTGTCGCTCTCGGTCCTTGACCTTGGAGCCGACACCCGCTTAAGTGGAGCCGACTCCAGTTCGAGCGCTGACTGTGTTAGCGACTTGGAGTCGACACCCGACTTTGCGGGAGTCGACACCTGGTGGTCCCAAATTGACTTTATTAGGGCAGAGTCGACACCTTCGCATTTCAATCTTCTCCAAACCCTCTCAAAACCTTCCGAAGCTAAATACTCCCCAAATCAATCACTCCTAAGATCTAATGGCACCCAAGCGTAGGGGATCGGTCTTGGTGCTCCCGTTGCTACGAGGAAGCGTACGGCGTCGTCCCATCCGTGAACCCACTCCGAGTGATGATTCTTCTTCTACACCATCAGATAATCCTGGCCCCTCATCTCCAAGGTAGATACTCTAGCTGGGCGAGTTATCACAATGGGTAGAAAAGTTGATTTTGATTTCTTTGATGCCGAAGGTTTTGACATTGGAAGACAATTAAAGAACTCGGTTGGGATAAGTCTGCTCTTTGATGTACCTACTTATCCAGCCTTGTTAAAGAATTTTATTGAATTTAGCTAGAGGAGATGGTGGGATTGTTAGTTCAGTAAGAGGAAAGAGAATTCATCTTACTTTCCAAATTTTAGGAAATCTTTAGTATTCCTGTCACTGGATTTGTTGCAAATATTCACAGTGAGAGATCAGCTGCTTTGTCAAGGATGTTAGGAGGAAATAACTGAATTTGAAGAGGTTAGGCAAATCAATTGCCACTTGAGCTTAGACTGTTACATAACATTTGCAGTAGGATTCTATTTCCCAAGACTGGCCATTTTGAGTATGTCTCAGAGCGAGACATTGTTGTTATGGATAGTGTTTGACTGGGTCAGCCTATAAATCTTGCTGGGATGATGATATGGTATATGGCTGAGGCTGGGGGCAAGAAGAGATCTTCACTACCTTATGGCATGATCCTAACTTGGTTTTTAGGAGCCAAGGAGTTGTATTTCTGAGAATGAACCTTCGAAGAACCTAAGGCACACCGACTACTACAGCTTAGGCCACTGTGCACAGGATGGGATTTGTAAAAGTAGATGGTAAAGAAAAAGGTCATACTGGCGATAGGGTTGCTGACTAATGTGCCTGGCCCTTCTGAGGCAGGACCATCAGTGAGACACCTCACCAGAGCCAGTCAGGATGTACCCAGCTCCACCAGTTCCTTCTGCTTTTGATCAATCATCTGTTGGTTTTTCAGATACTCAGTTAGAACAGCTTAAGGTATTTTTGCTATTCACAAGGAAGAGATGAAATCTGAGTTAGATAGCCAGTTCATGAATTGAGAGAACTCTTATTCTTTGGATGAAAGAGTTAGAATAATTGAATCTACACTTGGAGCCTCCGCAGAATCTTAAAGAATGATCTCAAGAATATTTTTGAAGAACTTAAAGAGATTGGTGGAGATCAGAGACCTATTCCAAATGCAATGCTGAGCTTCAAGATAAGATTACACTGCATGTACATTTGTTGATGAAAGACTGAAGGCTTTTGTCAAGACTCAAGTGAAGGAATGGCAAGAATAGTAGAAGAACTGCAAAGAATTAGAACTAATTTTTGATTATCTTGTAATGAAGTTTCTTTGATGTTATTTAATGTTTAGTCCAGTTTGATGTTGATTTACTGTTCTGATGTAATGAAGTTTAGTTTGAAGTTTTAATGCAATGAAGTTTCTTTTTGAAAATAATGTAATGTTCAACTTTTTAATGTAATGAACTTATTTGACTTAATGAAATGTCATTTGATCTTTGAAGTAACTATCAATTTTATCATTTCACTTGAAATTTCTTACCTTTTTGTTGATTACAAAAAAGGGGGAGAAAAGTATTTGATAATAGTATATGCATTGAAAGTAAAAAAAAAGAAGTATAAAATGAGAAGTATTTAGCTTTTGTATATGCATTGGAAAATAAGCTTAATTTATTGGTATCTAATTAATTGCACATAAGGAGAAGCAATTGTATTTTCAATTCTATATATGATTGAAAGGATGAATAGATGTTAAATAGATATAATTGTTTAATTGGTATCAAACATTAAAAGTTTACTATTAAAAGGAAGAATAGATGTTAAATTGAGTATTCATAGGGGGAGCTACCTCATTCAGGGGGAGCTTACTGTGGAATAAATATTTAAGAAATTTGAAGTGAAAATCTTAGTTTACTATGCATATACTCAATGTTTTTATAATCATCAAAAAGGGGGAGATTGTTGACCCAATTATTGATTTTGATGATTAATAAAAGAATGAGTATATCATTTGTTTCTAATTGATTTAACAAGTGTTTCAGGAATTAAAATGTTTGATCAATCAAAAGGATAAAGAAACATGTTTTGAATCAATGTTTTAAAAGAAATTTTTAAAGTTCAGAACCTGGAGTCGACACCCAAATGGTAAGGAGCCGACCCCAAGGCGTATCAGAAAGTTTCTAAGATTTTGGCACGGTCGGAGTTGACACCCAAGGTTTCGGAGCCGACTCCAACCTGAGATACAGAGAAGTGCATTCTGTTTCAGTTTATGGAGCCGACACCTAGAATTCGGAAGCCGACACCCAAGATTTCGGGAGCCGACACCTGAGTTTCTGGAGCCGACTCTAACATGAGAACAGAGAGCGTATTTATGGACCATTCTGGAGCCGACACTTACAGTTTTCTGGAGCCGACTCCCGAAAGCGACGAGCCAACACTTACCTTTTCGAAGCCGACTCCCAACAACTTTTTCTTTACTATTTTTGAACACCCGACTTGGAGCCGACACCTGAAAAGTTGGAGCCGACTCCAACCTATCAGGAACGATTTTTTATCTATTAGAACGTACTTCAACGGTAAGATTTCTTTTCACCTAACCTCTAACGGCTATTTTTTTGTGTGCAGAAGAATCCAAACATCTCCAACGGCTATATTTCCCACCTAAAACCTGGATTGAGAGTTCTATAAAAAGGAGGAAACCGTCCGGTTAAAAGAGATAGAAAATAAAAGAAAAATAAAAAAAAAGAGAGAGAAATTTTCAAAGAGAAATCTTCGAATCCACGTCTATCTTCTGAAGAGAGATTCAAGAGAAATCCAAGTGATTCAAGTTCAAAATCGAAGGATTTTCCAAGTGAAGAAAAAGCAAAAGCCCTGATTTTCCAACTTCTGAACTGCAATCTTTGTGAAGAATCTGAGCTGAGGCCTGATTCAACATTTCAAAGGAGAAGAGGAAGAAGAAAAGAAGAAAAGCTCACATCAAATTCGCTTCAAACAGGCTTTTCTAAATCTTTGTTTACTTATATTGCTTATTTGCTCATTTAAGGAGCTTTGCATTGTTGTAAACCTTAAATTAATTTGGTGTTTACTAATTCAATCAGGGGGATTGAATTAGTTGAGGTAGTTTACCTCGGGAACAAGCTAGATTAGCTTGGGTTTGGGTTTTGTGCTGGTGAGCCCGGAAAACTAGCTGGGTTCGTTGTGATCTCGGGGGAAACAACAAGTTTTGAGTTGTGAGCTTGTAAAACAACTTGGTTGTAATCAAGTAGATTATAGTGTGGACCCAAGAGATACTTGGAAGTGGACGTAGGTGTTGGATATACCGAACCACTATAAAATCCTTGTGTTTGCCGTATTTTGACTCTCTCACTCTATCTCTTTATTTGTGCTTAATATTTTTCCTGTACTTAATCTTATATATTCCAAAGCACATAGTTTTTAAAAGGTTAAATTTTTAAGAACCCAATTCACCCTCCTCTTGGGTTGCCATCTGGGCCAACAAATTAAAACTTCATCATGCACTTTATATTTTAGTCCTTATTAACTCAAAAAAAAAAAAAATAAAAAGAAAATTAAGAAATAAAAAATAAAGTCACCAAAAATCATGATTATCTAAGAATTTATTTGTCTATAATTATTTTTCTTTTTTGAATATGTAATAAAACAATTTATATTAATAAAAATTATGGTGTTATATTAATATTACATGACTCGTTAGGTTGTGTTTGAAATAGAAATAAGAAGATATTCTCAAAAGTTATAAATAAGTCTAAAAAAAAGTTAACAAAAAAAGATAGCCTAAAAATAACTAGTTATTCCTTAACTATCCTTGAGAGTAAAATTATTATTAAAAAAAATTATATGACATATGTTCTTTCTCCTTTCCCCTTCCATCTCCGATCCTTATCCCGATCTCACATCTCCTAATCTTCTCCTCCAACCTCCGGCTTATGTCTTCTGCCTCGGAACGCTAAGAGATAGGGAGAGAGTGAGAGCTCTCATGGAAAGCAATGCGAGCCTCATCCTCTCTTGACTTCCTCTCATCTCTCACTGCAATTGGTGATGCCGTAGAAGGAGAAGGCAAAACGATGGAGCAGAAGCATCGAAGGAAACAAAAATCTTTGCTCTTTTTTTTTTTTTATGATTCTCTTTTCCTTCCAGAAGAAGCTTTGGTTCTCCATTTTTTTGTCACGTTTCTTCACAAAAGTCATGATTTCCTATTGATCTCGATCGAGTCCCTGATGAAGAAAGGTCAGATCTCTTGAAATCTCTCGGGTTCTTTTTTTTTTTTTCTCCTCTTTTTCTTGAATTTTTTGGTCATTTCTTTTGATGAAAATGTAGTACAAGAAGCGTCTATTTATATGATTTCTCACGCAGATTTTATGATATAGGGGCTTCGTAATACACCTCTGATATAATTGATGCCGAGAAGGATGCTTCATTTGCTGGAAGAAAATCATTTTTTGGCCTTTTTTTGAGAAATTTGGAGCAAGATCTTGAATTCTTTGGAGAAGTCCACTGACGGAAGTCAACGCCGTCCGCCTGATCGGGCTCATCATCCAGGCAGCGACCACCGCGCGGATGCACAAGAAAGAACTGCCGCCACTTCGCCTAGCACCTGAAGCTTATCGGCAATCTCTTGGAACAACTCAAGGTTTCAGAGCTGAAGAAGTACCCAGAGACCAGAGAGCCACTGGAGCAGCTGGAGGATGCTCTTCGGAGGCCTTATATTCTGGTGGACAACTGCCAAAATCGAAACTTTCTGTGTTGGAAATAATAATGTGGAGTACCATATGTAAATGTATATATTTGGTTATCATAATATTAGTTTAATAATAAATAATCAAATAAAATTAATTGAATATTAAGGATTAATTTTTTAATATGAAACACAATTGAATAAATACCCGTAACATGATTCTAATTTCATGATGGGCTGAATAGAGACATGATTACATAAAGTTAAATGGTTATGGTCTTCGATTTGAACATAATTTATAGGAAAAGTCTCTTCAAAAAGATTATGAATATCTTTTCAGTAAAGAAATGCTTATTTAGAAAGATCTCATTTCTTCAGAAATATCTCTACGAAAGGATAAATTTTCTCATTTAAGCATTTCTGATAATTTTCATCATTACCAAAAAAAAAATCCTTTGCAATTATATCACCAAACCGGAAGCACCATTTCTAACTAAAATCAACTGACAATACTACTGCATCAATTCAGTTTCAGTATTTTTCATTTCGATAATGGCAGAACAAGGTACGAATTTTATACTTTTTTGTTTTGATGTTACTGACATAAGGATTATGGGATAATGAATTTCTGGGATAATGAATTCACATTTAGTTTTCTCAAATTCTATCAAAGCCATCTTATGTTGTAATATCAAAAATAATTTTTGTTTTCTTGTTCATGCCTATCTAAATGAATGAATATATCATCGAATTTATCTTGTTGTTTTATCTTGTTATGCTTTGAATGATTCAACGAATGAGTCGTTGAGATAATAATTGGGTAAAAAAAACATTACTTATTCATATAATTTAAATAAGTTATGAATAATTTTTAATTTTAAAATAATTAAATAATATAAGCATCATTTATTCATATAATTTGAATCTATTATGATTAATTTTTTATTTTAAAAAATTTGATAAATGGACAGTCTTAACTGTATGTGTATCGGGAAGTCCGAAGGCTTATTCCATTTCTATCAGAGGAGATGCCAACCGTACATCTCTCCTTTTTTTTTTTGGGTACAAACGGACGATCACACCACTCTGGCACGAGTCAAACCCGATAGATCAGAGTACATAATTTGTTGCAAGATAACAGGGCAGAGGTCACCAACATACCAACCCCACTGACCAGAGTGTCGAGCAGCAATAGAGGCAACCTAGTCTGCTGCAGCGTTGGCTTCCCGGTAAATATGGCGGATCAGCAGCGCACAGGTAGTCTGGAGAGAAGCCCAAATATCACGGATCAAGGGATTGTGAGGGGAGAAAAGGTCAACATCCCGTCTAATCCAACGGACAACCGTAAGCGAATCTCCCTCAATGACCAACCGACAAGAGCCCAACTGATGAACTGCATAGGTGATACCAGCCCATGCAGCCTGAAGTTCAGCCATAGGGACCGAAGTGTCGAGGGAGCAATGACCACCCGCCGCGAGCAGCATTCCCTCTGGCCCCCGAATAACAAACCCGGATCCAGCAAGACGACCCGATACACAACCATCAAAGTTTACTTTGACATAACCCGGGGGGTGGGGGCTCTCAAGAGATAAAGACCGTAGTACGGTGCACTGCCGAAGCAGCAGGGAAGTCCCAGTGGCCGAGTTTGACAGGGTGATACTAGAAACAGAGCAGAAGTACTCCATAGCGAGGGAGGCAGCAGTATGGGAGATCACCTGAGGTGAGATCGACTCCTCCGCAAAGACAAGCTGGTTCCGGGTCAGCCGAATGTGATAAGTCATATAAGCAAAAAGGACACCCTGAGAGCGGGAACTACGCTGGGCCGACAACTGAATGGCATACAGAAATAAAAGCCGAGTGGGACCCTCGTCCGACATCCACAGGGTAAAATGAAGCTGCTGCCAAATCCGGGACGCACGAGAACATGTGAATAATACATGCTCAACCGTCTCATCCTGAAGCCCACATATCGGACAAAGAGGCAAAATGGGGAGACCGCGGCCAGCCAAGAGAGAATAAGTAGGAAGACGATCCCAGATAATCTTCCATAAAAAGAGCCTGATCTTGGGGTGGATGGGCAGACGCCAGATCCAAGCAACATCACCCATCCCCGATGTCCGAGGTCGAAGCGACCAACAAGATCTCTAGAAGGGGCACAAGGAAGGCAGGAACGATGCCACAGCCTGGTATCAGAAACAGCAGAGGAAGCAAGAGGGATGGCAAGGATCCTATGCGCAAGCTCATGTCCAAATAGCCGAGACATTGAAGGGGCATGCCAGACAGGACGATCCTGGCAAATCAAAGCTGAAACTGGCATAGAGGGACCAATATCAGAGCTGAGGAAGGTCGGCCAACGGGAAAGAGGAAGATCAACTATCCAAGTATCCTGAGTAATATCAACAGATCTCCCATCCCCAATCATCCAATGGATATCAGACATAATAGTAGGGGCAATCCGATAGATCACTCTCCAAAAGAAAGAACAGCCTCGAGGGATACATAACCCCGGATTGACAGACCATCTGCCGCATCTACCATGCATGACGAAGCTCTAGAAGCAACGTGAATCCATCATAAATCTCATTTCAACTAATAAAAGCAAGTGGTTCTCTCTCTCCTCTCTCTCTCTCTCTCTCTCTCTCTCGAATTGTGTTCAGTACGAGATTTCTTCTCTAATCTATGTGGAAACTGACTCTGGTTTAATCCAAGGATAAGTTTCAGAGAGATTTTAGTACGTAGGGATTAAGTTTTCAGAGATCAAAACTTTATAGTACTTGCGTGGTAAAATATCAGGAGATAGAATAGTCTTAGTTTCGCAATAAAACTTTGATTTTTATGCATAAAAATAATTATTTTTAAAGTGAATAAAAATATTTATTACGGACTTAAGAAAGCAAGTAAATTAAGGCCTACCATGACCAGAATTCATGCTGGCCATATCCTGCAATGAATTGTTTATGAATCACTACCGTACTAAATTGTCCATCATTGAATTAGTGGTGCTGGACTCTTATCTGGCATAATCTTTGACCAAATCCTCAAACACATAATAAAGAGATCCTAGTGCAGAAATTCAAGCCAGGGATAAGTAAAATATATTAATATAACACATCTTTGCAAGCCGGAAAGGCTTTTGTGGCTGGAAGAAGTGCCATAACGAAGAGTCCACGCAAGCCACAAATTTACAAAGTCAAAAAAATAATAATTTAAGAAAAAATTTATTGAGTTTAATTAAAGTATATTAATTTTTTAGAATAAGCTGACTAAAGTATCATCTTGCCAAAGTGAGCTCTCATATATAAATTAATTTATTTAAAAAAATTGAACATGCAGTATGTATGTAATTTATACGTTTTCTTAATCGATCCCAAAGAAAGGTGAGAATTTGGCTAAATTGCTTGACATATGTGGAAATGAATATGTGATAGTTATAGGGATTATCATGTGGGCAATAAATCGGTCCCAAAGGAAAATTATTGCTTAACCGGACTTACTATTAGTATTTGATTACTACACCAAGTTATCGCTTACAAGTTAATATTAGTGTCCAAAGACTAGATATTAATGTTGTGTAGATTTTTGTGATGGGATTTAAATTGAATTCAATGTTTTATTTTGGTATGATGTGAGTATAATTTTTGTGTTTTGTTCTTTGTTCAGCTACATTATCTACTTCTAATATATTTGCTAGCATTAATTCGAGTCTTATGCTTAATAGGACTAACTTTAAGGATTGGAAAGAAAATATCATGATTGTTCTTGGATGTATGGACTTGGACCTTGTATTAAGAACTGAACGCCTCGCTTCTCTTACGAAAACTAGTACTGCTGAAGCCAAGTGGGAATATGAGAAATGAGAGCATTCAAATCGCACGAGTCTAATGATTATCAAAAGAGGTATTCCAGAAGCTTTTCGAGGCACTATGGCCGATATTGATACAACTAAAGATTTCTTTAATGAGATCGAGAAACATTTTGCTAAAAACGATAAGACGAAAATGAGCATGCTTTTGGCAAGCTTAGTTTCCATGAGGTATAAAGGCAAAGAAAATATTTGGGAGTACATTATAGAATTGTCTCACATTGCTTCTAAGCTTAAGGCATTAAAGTTAGAGCTTTCAGAGGACTTGCTCATTCATTTGGTGCTAATTTCTCTTTCAGCATAATTAGTCAATTCAAGGTCAGTTACAACTGCCAAAAGAAGAAATGGTCTCTCAATGAGCTTATTTTATTTTGTGTGCAAGAGGAGGAGAGATTGAAGCAAGAAAAAAATCGAGAGTGCTTATTTGGCTACTTTCTTTAAAGTAAGAAAAGAAAGGAGGATAAAAAGGCTACTGAAGGTCCTTCACAAAAGAAACAGAAAAAATTTGAGGATGGTTGTTTCTTCTTTTAAGAAATCTGGACATATAAAGAAGGATTGTACCAAATACAATGCATGTCGTATAAAGAAAGGTACTTTTTTTATTATAATTTGTTCTAAAATTAATTTAACTTCTATACCTAGAAACACTTGATGGTTAGATTCTGATGCTACTATTCATATAAGTATTTCCATGTATGATTGCCTGAACTACTGAAAGCCAATTGATGCTAAAAGATTCATCTATGTGGGCAACAAAGAATCGGTAGAAGAAGAGGCTATAAGGTCCTTTACGTTATTACTTAAGTGGGACATTATTTAGAATTGAGGAACACATTTGTTGTACCGTCATTTAGACGAAATTTAATTTCTATTTCTACATTGGGCAAATATGGATACTTTTGTTCTTTTGGAAATAATAAAGTTAGTGTTTCTTTAAATTCTAATGTTATTGGTACTGGTTCCTTGTCTTACTATGATAACCTTTATATAATTAACACTATTACTCAATTTAATGAAACTTTGTGTGTTTCTTTTAGAGGTACAAAACGTAAATTAGCTAATGAAAATTCTGTTTCCTTATGGCACAAGCGGTTAGGTCACATCTCTAAAATGAGAATAGAAAGGCTTGTGTCATAAAGAATTTTGGATTCTATTGATTTCACAGACTTCAATGTTTGTATAAATTGCATTAAAGGAAAACAAACCAACAAAAGGAGATTACTAGCCAATAAAACTTCGGATGTCTTAGAACTCATCCATACAGACATATGCAGATCATTCCATATAGCTTCTTAGAATGGTCAAATATATTTCATATCATTTATAGACGATTACTCAAGATTTGGGTATTTGTATCTCATTAAAGATAAGTCCAGTACATTGGATGTGTTCAAAACATTTAAAGCTAAAGTTAAAAATTAACTTAACAAGAAAATTAAGGCCGTTATATTTGACCGTGGTGGAGAATTCTATGGCAGATATGATGGATCAGGTGAACAACATCCAGGACCATTTGCCAAATACCTAAAGGAATGCGGTATAGTCCCTCAATACACCATGCCAGGCTCTCCAAACATAAATGGTGTTGTTGAGAGACGAAATCAGACTCTTAAAGATATGGTAAGAAGTATGATAAGTCATTCAACCTTACCAAAGTCACTTTGGGGAGAGGTACTTAAGACTGCAGCCTATATTCTAAACAGAGTACCAACTAAAGCAGCCACTAGGACCCCTTATAAGCTTTGGACGGGTAAGAAACCAAGTTTAAAGCATTTGTATATTTGAAAATGTTTAACTGAGGCAAGGCCTTATAGGCCAAGTGAAAAGAAAATGGTTTGCAAACTTAAGAAATTCATCTACAGGCTCAAGCAAGCATCCCAACAATGGTATTACAAATTTCACGAAGTAGTACTATCATTCGGTTTTGAGATAAATCTGGTTGATGATTGTATATACCATAAGTTCAGTGGGAGTAAATTTATTTTTTTAATACTATATGTTGATGATATTTTACTTGTCAGTAACGATATAGACTTATTGCATGACACCAAGAGATTTCTGTCAAACAAGTTTGAGATAAAAGATCTTGATGAAGTATCTTTTATGTTAGGTATACAGATACATCGAGATCGTTCTCGAGATGTCCTTAGATTATTATAAAAGAACTATATTGATAAAGTTTTAAAAAGATTTGTGTTGGCCCAGATGGCAACCCAAGAGGGGGGGCTGAATTGGGTTCTTTAAAAATTTAACTCTTTGAAAATAATTAGATTGATATGAAAGTACTTGAATGAACTAAATTAATTAAAGCTAAGCACAAATAAAGATGATAGAGAGAGAGATAAATGCACGATAAACACAAAGATTTTATAGTGGTCCGGTGTATCCAACACCTACGTTCACTCCCAAGCAACACTTGGGTCCACGCTGTTAGGAATTGTATACTAAAGCCAATCATTTGATGATTGTGCTAATATAAATTACATGTAAATTGATATATTAATAAAAGTTATTTGACAGTTTATTCATTACAAGAACATCTTCTTAAAACTCCTAATAGTAATGAAGCCCTCAGGATCTTCGTTCATGATAAAGGAGGATTTATCTTTGAAGGTCCTCAAAAGAGTTCGCGACCAAATGATATACTATGACAGGGCCATAGTACTATCACTTATAGGACGTTGTATATCATATTTGTTGGTTGTCCTCTTAACCAAGGAGTGTAGAGACACTGGTATGACATACAGGTGAAAGTGTAGGAGTACATTTCACTGAATGTGACTCATTTCCGGATACTCTGCTGTTAAGAGTTAATCCGAGAAGATATAGGTATAAGTATCCTTTGGACCTGAAGATCACAACCAGTGACTTACAAGCAACTCATTGTACTTAGGTGCCGGACCACCTAGATTTCTAATCCAGCTACGAAAGGTTACTGGTGCAGTCAAGTACTTGTGGTAGTCAGTTGTGAATCAAGATGGAATTTGACCTATCCCATTAAAAGGAGAAATGCTTGTATTTCAATTTAGCAAGACCTTGGCCAAGGCACTTCATGTGAAAGTCACATGATCACTAAAATTGAAATCACTTTATGGATTTGTTATTTAGAGTTGACAGGCTCTTAAGCCATCCTTAGCATTTGGTCAAGAGGATGAATTATATGGTAACTGTTTCTTAGGGTTCTTGGAGTTTGCTCGGCAACTCTTCGACCTATCCGGACGTCGGGTTCCATTGCTAGATGGGCACATCGATTAGTATAGAAAGTTATTTCTATGCTACCGGCTTAGGTTCAAACCTAGAGAGTCACACGTATAGAAGTTTCCTAGGATGATCTATTTGCTGATCAATGATTGAGAATTGTATATGATTTAATTAATCAATTTGATTGATTGAATTATCTCAATTGGGTTAAGTACAAGTGAATAAGATTCAATTTGGTTTAAGTCTATTAGAAGGACTAATCAATTTCAAATATTGATTTGAAATTAGACTTGATTTGGATTTAAATAGATTCAGGACTAGCCAAATTTGATTTGGGCTAGGACCATGATCTATGTGGTTCAGTCCAATAAATTCAGATCAGCTTAAACCAAAACCTGAACCCAAACCTCTCGCATAAGTATCTCACATGATGAGATAACTAAAATCTCGAGAGATTAAATTCACATGTAGAATTTAATGTATAACATTAATCTTCCCCAAACCATTTCGTCGGAATTCTAAGTGTTAGAATTAAAGTAGAATTAATGTGCCTCTTTGAATTAACGAGACGATGGAATTCTAAGTGATTAGAATTCATATCTCTTTGGTTTTCACCGAACGTCAGAATTAAACAAAAGGTTGCGTCTCTTTGGTTTTAACCGAATGGCAGAATTCTAAGAGTTAGAATTGAGCCTATAAATTGGAGGACATCCCTCATCAGATTACAACAACGAGATGTTATGGATTGAATTTCTAAAGAGTTAGAATAGAAAATCCTGGTATAATTCTGGTGTTAGAAAAAGTTTGGTGGATCTTGGAAGAAGATTCAAGTAGGAGGATTCAAGATCAGCAAAATTATTTTTTCGTGAGCTAGCACTCCTAGGAATCTGATCATTCGGGGGCTTCGCGTGGACGATACTAGAGGCCGGACGATTGAACAGCTGCAGAGCACAAAGGATTTACCTATTGTTCTTAAGGTGAGTGATTTGATCCCTAGATCTTAAGGCAGGCTTCAAGACGAGTAGTATGACTTCTTATCTTGAAGATCAAGATATGATCTTAATTATTTAATTTATATGCATTATTTAGATCAAACGATCTTATAATATAAGGCAAAGATATGATCTTGATGCATGTTAGATAGATTAATATGTAATCTTTAAATTTCCGCATTGATAATTGTTATCAAAATTAAAATATGCATGCCTCGAAGATTATTTTTTCCAACAATTGGTATCAGAGCGATGGTTTCGTATTGATCTAATTTATTGCATGTAATTAATGCTCCTATTAATTTTGTAATCAAAGCTAAAATGGATCACCAGGCTATTCGGTCATAGATGGATTAAAAATCCAAATTACCCATTCAATGAGGTATTCTGTGACATATTGCCGTATGGTTGATGCTTAGTCAAAAGATAATTTAAATTGATCTTTGGCATCAAAACACAGATTACACACACTCTCAAAGAGGTTTTATATTTGATACATATTGATGTTGTATAAAAGCATGATATTTGCATGTTTAGTATAAAAACATAGATATGAGATATGATGGCTTGTAGTCTATGTTATGAAACATACAAATATTTATGAGAGTTTTATTTGAATGTCAAATATTAATTCATAATCTTTTAGATATGATCTAAATATAGGAATTATGAGTAGTAACATAATGCAAGTGATGCATGATTGAAATATATGACATGTAAACATGAAATATATTTAATCTTTTGGGTTAGCTAAATCGGGTCCATAAAGGGTTAGACCTAAGGTTTAAATCAACTGGACTAAAAGAGTATTTGATCAAATCTAAATTAATTAGATTAGGTTAAGAATGCTCTAAATCAAACAATAGTTGTAGTTGATCATGTCCTTCTTTGATTAAACCAAATGGAAGTAGATTAGGCTCCGTGGTTGAGCATGAATCTCTTAGATGGTCAAATCAAAATTGGTTAACCATATGATGTCAAGGTGAGTTGGCAAGTTGCTCTAGGATCAATGATCGAATGGTTTTTAATTGGGAGCTACTCGTATTGATGCGTCTTTAACGAGTTAATGGCATATCCCTCCCATCGATCTCACTTACCTGGTCAATATGTTAACCATTTATGATTCAGATCATTTACCTGATTCGGATTGACCCATGCCTGTAAGGAAATCAGTCTGACTGATTTAGGTGCCACTTAACTGACTTAATCTTGTTCATTCTAACTTCATAGATTCAGTGGAAGAACTTGATTAGTCAATTTATCTTTAGATTATTAAATCCTCTAAAATTATTAGGTCCTTAAAATGAAATAGTTATATGATAACTAGATCATAGCCTCCCATTAAGGTGGGTGATAATGAGTCCGATGTCTTGATAATCATTGGAGGCACTCCATGCCTGGTGCTTGTCAACCATCGGAATTATCATTCATTATATGATAAGTCAGCGTAACTATTACATAGACAGTCAGGTGGGCCGAGCTTCACTCGGGCTTGGTTGTCTATTGATAGGTTACACTGATTATATCATTTAATGGTTGGACCTAACCAGAACTTTCAGTGGAGGCACTTCATGCCTGCTGAAGAGGAACATGGGGCAAAACTGAACACTAAGAATTGTTTGGGAAACAATTGGTTTTGAACCTACTCTTAGATGCATATGGGTTGGCCAAGCTTCACTTGGGCCTGTATGTAGTCTATGTAGATCTTAGTGCCCACTAAAGAATTAAGAATAATTCTTCGAATTGGGGTGTAGAGGCTGCCAATTTGAACAAAATAGTGGGAGAATCTTTAGACTAAAGTTCAAGTCTTTAGACTAAAGTCCAAGTCTCTATACTGAATCAATTTATATACTACTAAACTTTAGTTTTTCCTTATGCAGAAAATGGCCACTAATTTATCATTAAGGTCCCTATTGGATAGTGACAAGTTGAATGGTTCAAATTTCAATAGCTGGTTCAGAAAACTTAAGATCGTCCTTGAGCATGAGAGGATTCTATATATTCTGAATAATCCTGCACCAAAGATACCTAATGCAAACACCCAAAGTTCTGAGAGAGACACTTATCAGAAGTGGCTCAATGATAGAACTAGCATACGTTGCATCATGCTAGCAGCAATGAACGATGAATTCGGTCACCGGTTCGAGAATGCTCAGCCGAAAGAAATCATTCAAGCGTTGAATGAATCTTTCACAAGACTAGTTATGCTATGCTCGAATGAGGGATGGATCTCCTGTCACTGATCATGTATTGTACATGATCGAGAAGATAGAACTCCTAAGCAAGCTCGGCTTTCCCCTACATGAGCAGTTGGGAAAAGATGCGATCTGAATTCCTTGCCTCCATCCTTCCGACCTTTCCTTACTCATTTTCGAATGACAAAGCCTGCAGTCAACTACCACGGTTTGTTGGGATTGTTACAGAACTTTGAGAAGGATAACCAGCTCTCTAAGGGTTTGGTTAATATGGTTGAAGGATCTAAGGTAGGGCGTCAACCCTTTGGGAAAGGGAAGAAGAAAAAGAATAAGAAAAAGGTGCAACATGCTAGGACATCTATAAGGGGTCAGATGCAGAAAAAGAAAGTTGATAAAAGTCAAGCTGAATGCTTTCATTGCAAGATGCAAGGGCACTGGAAGAGGAACTGTCCTCTTTACATTGCCACACTTGATCAAAATAGGCCAAAGAAGAAAAAGGGACAAGATGTTGCTCAACAAGGTATTTATATGATAACACCTTGTAATTTTTCTGTATATGATAATCAGACCTGGGTATTGGATACCGGGAGTCCTTTTAACATTTGCAATTCATTGCAGGGACTACAGGTCACTAGAAGATTTGAGGACAATGAAAGATTCCTTAATGTCGGCGATGGAAGATTAGTTCCAGTTCTGGCATTAGGAGTTCTTGAAATAGTTTTCAATAGAAATGTCATTATACTAAATGATTGTCATTTTTGCCCAACGTTCTTGTTGAACGTAATTTCTGTAGGCCTTCTGGCCAAAAGTCATTATGAAATTTCAATAAAGGATGTTACTTTGAATATCATTATGAATGGAGTCACTGTAATGACTGGGCATTTATCTAATGGCATTTATATATTATCACAGCCTGTAAATGTAGTGTACAAATCAAGTAAGCGCCCTAGAATAACTGATGTCATAGATATTTATCTTTGGCACCATCGGCTGGGTCATATCAACAAGAACAGATTAAACATGTTAACTCAGGAGGGCATCCTTCGAGTTGATGATTGTGAATCATTAACTACCTGTGAATCATGTCTTCTTGGTAAAATGACCAAGTCATCTTTTACTGGAAAAGGTGAAAGAGCCAAAGAGCTATTGGGTCTAGTACATACTGATGTATGTGGACCAATGAGCACTTGTGCCAAAGGTGGATATTACTACTTCATTACTTTTACAGACCTTTCTAGGTTCGGTTATGTCTATCTTATGAGACATAAATCTGAGTCATTTGAAATGTTCAAACTATATCATAAAGAAGTAGAAAAACAAACAGGAAAATGTATTAAGATCCTTCGATCAGATCGAGGAGGCGAATACCTTTCCAATGACTTTGTGACATATTTAAGGGAGAATGAGATTCTCTCCCAATGGACTCCTCCAGGAACACCGCAGTATAACGGTGTGTCAGAAAGAAGGAATCGAACTCTGTTAGACATGGTTCGGTCCATGATGGGTTTTGCAAGCTTGCCAATATCATTTTGGGGATATGCATTAGAATCAGCTTGTCATATTCTTAATAAGGTTCCAAGTAAGTCTGTTTCAAAAACTCCACATGAGATGTGGTATGGACATAAACTGGTTATCACCTATCTGAGAGTCTGGGGGTGTCGGCTTATGTGAAACGTGCAAAATCAGACAAACTTGAACCCAAATCTGACAAATATTTTTTTATCGGCTATCCGAAAGAAACCAAAGGATATTACTTCTACAATACTGAAGAACAAAAGTTGTTCATTAGTAATAGAGCAGTTTTTCTTGAAAAGGAGTTCCTTAGTGAAGGAACAAATAGCTCTAATATTGAACTTGAGGAAGTTCATCAAGTAGAAGGAACAACACAAACCAGTGAACCCTTAGAATCTGAGTTGATTAGATCAAACTCAAAACCCATTTTAGATGCACCATTAAGGCGATCTGGTAGAGTACCACATCAACCGGACAGATACTTAGGTTTCTTGGTCCAGAACGATGATCCTGTTGAACTCGATGAGAACAACGAGGATCCGATCACCTATATGGATGCTATGCAAAGGACTGACTCTAATAAATGGCTTGATGCCATGAAATCCGAACTTGATTCCATGAAGGACAATAATGTATGGACATTAGTTGACCCACCCGAAGGGATAAAACCCATAGGGTGTAAGTGGGTTTTCAAGAGGAAAAGAGGTGCAGACGGAAAGGTAGAGACCTATAAAGCACGTCTGGTTGCCAAGGGGTATCATCAACGTTATGGTATTGACTATGACGAAACGTTTTCTCCTGTGGCAATGCTGAAATCCATTCGGATTATGCTAGCTATAGCAGCACACTTCGATTATGAGATTTGGCAGATGGATGTTAAAACCGCTTTTCTAAATGGTGATTTAGAAGAACAGGTGTATATGATACAGCCTGAAGGTTTTATATCTGAAGACGAGTCTAAAGTGTGCAGGCTACAGAAGTCTATTTATGGACTTAAGCAAGCATCTAGGAGTTGGAACATACGATTTGATAAAGTGATCAAATCTTATGGCTTTATTAAGAATAAAGAAGAACCTTGCATTTATAAATGGGCTAACGATTCCGTTATTGTATTTCTTGTATTATATGTGGATGATATTCTCTTAATCGGGAATGATATCCCTGCATTACAAGGAATAAAGACATGGTTATCATCACAATTCTCCATGAAAGATCTGGGAGAAGCATCATACATCCTAGGGATGAAGATCTATAGAGATAGATCTAAGAGGATGCTTGGTTTATCCCAATCTACGTACATTGACACGTGCTAAAGAGGTTTAGCATGGAGAATTCCAAGAAAGGCTATCTTCCGATAGGCCATGGAATTCATCTTTCTAAGAAGGATTGTCCGACAACTCCTAATGAAAGAGAACGTATGAGTCGAATTCCATATGCTTCGTAGTGGGATCGATTATGTACACCATGACATGTACAAGACCAGATGTGGCATACTCACTAGGAGTAGTGAGTAGATACCAATCTGATCCAGGAGAAAAACACTGGCAAGTTGTTAAGACAATCCTTAAGTATTTGAGAAATACTAAGGACCAGTGGTTAGTCTATGGAGAGTCTGATTTGAAACTTGTTGGATATACTGATTCCAGTTTCCAATCAGATCATGATGATAGCAAAAGTGTATCGGGTTTCGTGTTTATCCTAAATGGTGGAGCTGTTTGCTGAAAAAGTTTCAAGCAACATACAGTGGCAGATTCGGTGTGCGAGGCAGAGTACATCGCTGCATCAGATGCTGCGAAAGAAGCTGTGTGGCTGCGAAAGTTCATCTCTGAGCTTGGAGTGGCACCTTCCATAGATGGACCAGTCCTGTTGTACAGTGACAGCACTGGTGCCATAGCTCAAGCAAAGGAACCACGAGCACATCAGCGCACCAAGCACATACTGCGCCGGTTTCATCTTATTCGAGAGATTGTAGACCGAGGTGACATAAATCTTCAGAAGATTGATGGAAAGGAAAACCTAGGTGACCCATTTACTAAAGCACTCAGCATCAAGGAGTTTGATGACTATAAATTGAAGATGGGTATTAGATACTGTAATGAGTGGCTTTAGGCTAAGTGGGAGTTTGTTGGGAATTGTATCCTAAAGCCAATCATTTGATGATTGTGCTAATGTAAATTGTATATAAATTGATATATTAATAAAAGTTATTTGGCAGTTTATTCATTACAAGACATCTTCTTAAAACTCCTAATAGTAATGAAGCCCTCAGGATCTTCCTTCACGATAAAGGAGGATTTATCTTTGAAGGTCCTTAAAAGAGTTCGCGACCAAATGATATACTATGACAGGGCCATAGTACTATCAATTATAGGACGTTGTATATCATATTTGTTGGTTGTCCTCTTAACCAAGGAGTGTAGAGACACTGGTATGACATACAGGTGAAAGTGTAGGAGTACATTTCACCGAACGTGACTCATTTCCGGATACTCTGCTGTCAAGAGTTAATCCGAGAAGATATAGGTATAAGTATCCTTCAGACCTGAAGATCACAACCAGTGACTTACAAGCAACTCATTGTACTTAGGTGGACCACCTGGATTTCTAATCCAGCTACGAAAGGTTACTGGGTGCAGTCAAGTACTTGTGGTAGTCAGTTGTGGATCAAGATGAAATTTGACCTATCCCGTTAAAAGGAGAAATGCTTGTGTTTCAATTTAGCAAGACCTTGGCCAAGGCACTTCATGTGAAAGTCACATGATCACTAAAATTGAAATCACTTTATGGATTTGCTGTTTAGAGTTGACAGGCTCTTAAGCCATCCTTAGCATTTGTGGTCAAGAGGATGAATTATACGGTAACTGTTTCTTAGGGTTCTTGGAGTTTGCTCGGCAACTCTTCAACCTATCCGGACGTCAGGTTCTATTGCTAGATGGGCACATCGATTAGTATAGAAAGTTGTTTCTATGCTACCGGCTTAGGTTCGAACCTAGAGAGTCACACGCATAGAAGTTTCCTAGGATGATCTATTTGCTGATCAACGATTGAGAATCGTACATGATTTAATTAATCAATTTGATTGATTGAATTATCTTAATTGGGTTAAGTACAAGTGAATAAGATTCAATTTGGTTTAAGTCTATTAGAAGGACTAATCAATTTCAAATATTGATTTGAAATTAGACTTGATTTGGATTTAAATAGATTCAGGACTAGCCAAATTTGATTTAGGCTAGGACCATGATCTATATAGGTCCAGTCCAATAAATTCAGATCAGCTTAAAGTAAAACCTGAACCCAAACCTCTCGCATAAGTATCTCATATGATAAGATAACTAAAATCTGAGAGATTAAATTCATATGTAGAATTTAATGTATAACATTAATCTTCTCCAAACCATTTTCATCGGAATTCTAAGTGTTAGAATTAAAGTGGAATTAATGTGCCTCTTTGAATTAACGAGACGATGGAATTCTAAGTTATTAGAATTCATATCTCTTTGGTTTTCACCAAACGTCGGAATTAAACAAAAGGTTGCGTCTCTTTGATTTTAACCGAACGACAGAATTCTAAAGTTAGAATTGAGCCTATAAATTGGAGGACATCCCTCACCAGATTACAACAACGAGATGTTATGGATTGAATTTCTAAAGAGTTAGAATAGAAAATCCTGGTGTAATTATGGTGTCAGAAAAAGTTTGGTGGATCTTGAAAGAAGATTCAAGTGGGAGGATTCAAGATCAGCAAAATTATTTTTCCGCAAGCTAGCACTCCCAGGAATCCGATCATTCGGAGGCTTCGCATGGATGATACTAGAGGCAGGACGATTGAACGACTGCAAAGCACAAAGGATTTACCTACTGTTCTTAAGGTGGTGATTTGATCCCTAGATCTTAAGGCAGGCTTCAAGACGAGTAGTATGACTTCTCATCTTGAAGATTAAGATATGATCTTAATTATTTAATTTATATGCATTATTTAGATCAAACGATCTTATAATATAAGGCAAAGATATGATCTTGATGCATGTTAGATAGATTAATATGTAATCTTTAAATTTCCGCATTGATAATTGTTATCAAAATTAAAATATGCATGCCTCGAGGATTATTTCTCCTAACACACACTATAATCCCACCCATTACAGTCGAGTTATTTTATAAGCTCACAACTCCAACTTATTGTTTTATCCGAGATCACAACGAACCTAGCCAGTTTTTCGGGCTCACCAGAACAAAACCCAAACCCAAGCTGACCTTAGCTTGTCCCGAGGTATACTACCTCCATAATTCAATCCCCCGGATTGAATTAGCAAACAATAATTTGAAAATAAGGTTTACAATACAAAATAACCCCTTAAATGAGCAAATATTCAATTTAAATAGACAAGGATTAGAAAAGCCTGTTTGAAGCAATTTTAATGCGAGCTTTTCTTCTTTTCTTCTTTTCCTCTTCTCTTTTGAATGGTTGAATCAAGCTCCAGCTCTGATTCTTCACAGAAGGTTGTTGTAGAGAAGTTGAGGAAAGAGGGGCTTTTGAGCTTCTTCTTTTCTTCTTTGTGAATCCTTCGAAATGATCTTTGAAAGTTTTGGATTTCTTTTGAATCTCTCTTCAGAAGATGGACGTGGATTCAGAGATTTCTTTTTGAAAATTTCTCTCTTTTTCTCTTGATTTTTTTGATTTTTCTATCTCTTTTTTTTTTAACAGACGGTTCCCCCTTTTTATAGATCTCTTAATCTAAGATTATGTGAGAAAAATAGCCGTTACAGAGTACTTGGATTTCTTCTACACACAAAGAAATATAGCCGTTAGAGATTAGGTGGAAAAATATTACCTTTGAAGTCCGTTCTGACATTTGAAAATCTGTTCCTGACAGGTTGGAGTCAGCTCCAACTTTGCAGGTGTCAGCTCCAACTCGGGTTGCCAAAAATAGTAATAAAAGTTTGTTGGAGAGTTGGCTCTGAAAAAGTGATGTGTCGGCTCGCCGCATCTAGGTGTCGGCTCCCGAAATTATGGGTGTCGACTCTGATGATGTCTTAAAAATATGCTCTCTGTTCTTAGGTTAGAGTTGGCTCCAGAAATTCTAGGTGTCGGCTCCCAAACTCCAGATGTCGGCTCCCAAACTTAAGGTGTCGGCTCCAAAAATTAACGCAAAAAGCACTTCTCTGTATCTCAGGTTAGAGTCGGCTCCAGAGTTTCAGGTGTCGACTCCAAACCGTGCCGAAAACTTAGAAATATTCTGATACGCCCTGGTGTCGGCTCCAGACACTGTAGATGTCGACTCCAAGGTCTGAACTTAAATATTTTCTATTTAAAACTTAATTCTAAACTGATTTTGTGTATCATTTGAATAATTAAACATTCTTAATATCTGAAACACTTCTCAAATTTGTCAGAAACACAATGAATATACTCATGGCTTTTGTTAATCATCAAAATCAATAATTGGGTCAACAATCTCCCCCTTTTTAATGATTACAAAAACATTGAGTATATGCATGATTAAACAATGAAAGTTTTAAAGCAAATTTTAAGTTCTCATAGTTAAGCTCCCCCTGAATGAGGTAGCTCCCCCTATGATACTTAAATTAACATCTTCTCTCCCCTTATCATTAAAACTCATGCAAATAAGTTCATTCAATGCTTGATACCAATTAATCACCAATTAATCAAATTCATTCAATAAGTTCATTTAATGCATATACAATTATCTTCTCTCCCCCTTTTTGTTATCAACAAAAAGGTTAAGAAAATATTTGTTTAGCTTAAATTAACATTAATCATTCTTTCTCCTTCTTTATAAAAGTTTAAGTATAAGAATCAATATGAGCAGAACAATATTAACTCAAAATCAAAGTTCAACTATGATATTCATTGAATACTCAAAACTTCATTACAAATTCCATAAAGTTAAATACTTCATTACATCATACTTCATTACATCATTCAACAAAAAACTTCATTACATCAAAGATTCAAACTAAACTTCAAAGACTAAGTACATCAAAAGGTAAATCAAACAACAAAAACTAAAAACATTAAAATCTAAGGAGTTTTTGAGTTCTTCTAAAATTTTTCCCATTCCTTCACTTTGAATCTTGATAAATTCATTCAATCTTCTGTCAATAAATGCAGATGCCACTGTAATTTTCTCTTGTAATTCAGCATTGCACTTAGAGTATACATCAGAATCTCCTCCTATGTCTTTGATTTTCTCAAATATATGCATAAGATCAGTCTTCAAGGCTTCTGAAGAAGATCCAAAGAATGATTCAATCTTGCTTACTCTCTCTTCCAAGGAATAGAACATCTCTCTTAAGCTCATAAGACTATCATCTAGCTCACTCTTCATCTTAGCTTCATGATCCATAAATAAAGATCTCAATTGCTCCATCTGAATCTCAGAAAAACCAACAGAGGCCTGAGTGAATGAAGTAGAAGCTGGTGCAGGTGTTGGAGGTGCAGGACTGCTGGGGCTAGGTGAAGTATGTCTCACTATAGGCTCTGCATTGTCCATCTCAACTGCCCTGTCATCCGTGCTTCCTTTCCTCTCCCAGTTTCCATTGATTTTAATGAATCCTATCCGGTGCAGTGTGGCTTTATTGTAGCAATCTGTATGTCTTAAGCATTTCATGGGCTCATTCTCTAATATATTAACTCCTTGGCTCTGGAAAACAGTGGTCAAAATCATGCCATAAGGAAGTGTAGATCTCTTCTTTCCTCCAGCCTCGGCCATATACCAAATAATTACCCAAAGGTTAATAGGCTGGTCGGTCACAACAACATCCATAAATAGAATATCTCTCTCAGAAACATACTCAAAACGATCAATTTTAGGAAACAAGATTCTACTATAAATATTGTGTAACAATCTAAGCTCCAAGGGCAATTGGTTAGCCCTAACCTCTTCAAATTCAACAACATCCCTGCCAAGCATTCTAGATAAAGCTGCTCCTCTGTCACTATGAGCATTTGCAGTGGGTCCAGCAACTGGAATATCTAACAGTCTACCCAAAATCTCGGAGGTGAGGTAAATCCTTGTTCCTCTCACAAAGCTAATTAAACCTCCATCTCCTCTAGATAAATTCAAGTAAAAATCTTTAACAAGACCAGGATAGGTCGGAACATCCAAAGAACATACCTTCTCCCATCCCATATCTTTGATTTGCTTGCCTAAGGAGAAGCCCTCATCCTCAAAAAATCCGAAGTTCACCTTCCTACCCATCGTTATTACTTTTCCCGCTAATAAATCTACCTGAGGTGAGGATGGACCAGGAATGGCTCTGGGCATAGAGGATGAAGACGAAGAATCTGAGCTGGGCGATGGTTGAGGAGCCAGATGCCTCTCACTCCTCTTTCTTGTCGCCACGGGAGCTCTAAAGATTGATCCCCTTCACTTTGGTGCCATTGAATCGTAGGGAATAGTGGATTTGAGAGATTCTAGGTTTTGGGAGGCTTGGAAAGAATTTTGAAAGAGATTGGAAATAATTGGGGACGAAAAGGTGTCGACTCTGCCTTAAAATAGTCAAATTGGGTCCACAAGGTGTTGACTCCCGCAAAGTCGCTAACACTGTTAGCGCCCGAACTGGAGTCGGCTCCGCTAAGGTGGGTATCGGCTCCAAGGTCTCAGACCGAGAGCAACACATAAGAGGTGTCGACTCCACTGACTAGGGTGTCGACTCCAAGACAATTTCAGAAAAAAAAAGAGTTTCAAGGATCCGAAACTTGTCAAAAGAATAATCAATAAATAGGATAAAATTCTATGGAATGTGGTGAATCAAATGGATTAAATATCTAGATGAATTGTCCTTAGAATCATGAAGGAATTTTCAAGAAATTGATTGAATTCTAAGTAGTCATTCTTAAGGGTTTCAAAATCATTCCAATGAGTCATAAATCCCTAACTCTCCTCTAAGATTACAAAATCTCTCTTCACTCAAAGGTTTTATAAATATGTCAGCTAATTGTTCCTCAGTACACACATTATCAAGATAAATGTCATTATTAGCTACATGTTCTCTAATAAAATGATATCTAATTTCAATATGCTTAGTTCTTGAATGTTGGATTGGATTTTTAGTTAAGTTTATTGCACTAGTGTTATCACATCTTATAGGAGTTTTATCAAGTGTTATGCCATAATCTTCAAGTTGTCGCTTAATCTAAAGGATTTGAGCACAGCAACTTCCAGCTGCAACATATTCAGCCTCAGCAGTAGATAATGCAACCGAGTTTTGCTTTTTGCTAAACAAAGAGATTAAGTTACTTCCTAAAAATTGACATGCACCACTTGTACTCTTTCTATCCAATTTACATCCAGCATAGTTAGAATCAGAATAAGCAATTAAATTTAGTGTTGAGTCTCTAGAATACCATAATCCTACATTTTTAGTTCCACTTAAATATCTAAGTATTCTTTTTACAGCAATTAAGTGAGATTCTTTAGGTTCAGACTGATATCTAGCACATAGACAAACAGCAAACATAATATCTGGTCTACTTGCTGTTAAGTAAAGTACAGATCCGATCATACCTCTATAATGCTTTTGATCAACAGGCTTACCATCTTTATCTTTATCCAATTTGCATGAAGGACTCATTGATGTTCCAAGGGATTTGATTGATTCCATTCCAAACTTCTTGAGAATTTCTTTTGTATACTTTGTTTGATTAATGAAAATCCCCTTTTTATTTTGTTTGATTTGTAGTCTTAGGAAGAAATTAAGTTCTCCCATCATGCTCATCTCGAATTTATTCTGCATTAACTTGGTAAATTCTTGATACAAAAGATTGTTAGTAGGACCGAATACAATATTATCTACATATTTTGTACTACTAATAAATCTTTATCTTTTCTTTTCAAAAATAAGGTTTTATCAACATTTCCTCTAGAAAAATTATTTTTAATTAGAAATTTGCTTAATCTATCATACCAAGCTCTAGATGCTTGTTTTAAACTATAAAGTACTTTGTGTAATTTAAAAACATGATTTAAAAATTCATGATCTTTAAAACTTGGTGGTTGTTCAACAAAAACTTTCTCATTTATAAAATCATTTAAAAATACACTTTTAACATCCATTTGAAATAAATTAATGTTCATATGACATGCAAATGCAAGTAATAGTCTAATTGCTTCTAATCTAGCTACAGGTGCAAAAGTTTCATCAAAATCAATTCCTTCTTCTTGATTATATCCTTTTGCAACTAATCTAGCTTTATTTCTAATTACTATGCCATTTTCATCTAATTTATTTCTAAATACCCATTTAGATTCTATAACAGAATGACCTTTGGGTCTATCAACCAAGGACCATGCATTATTCCTAGTAAATTGATTTAATTCCTCTTGCATAGCTAACATCCAATTATTATCTTTTTCAGCTTCTTCGATAGTTTTATGTTCAATTTGAGATACAAATGCAAGATGATTATTGATATTTCTCATTGATGATCTAGTTCTTACTCCTTGAGATGGATCATCTATAATCAATTCCTTTGGATGACCATAGGCATATCTTCAATCTCTAGGAAGATCTACCTCATTATGATTAGTATCAATAACATTAACTCTAGGAGAATCATTATTTTTAGCTTCTTGTTCATGGTCTGAAGATACATCTATATTTAATTTTTCTATATCTCTCTCAAGCAAATTTGTATCTTCCTCATCATCAATCTTTTCTGAACTTGATGCTAAAGACTCATCAAAAACTACATGAATAGATTCTTCTACAATTAAGTTCCTCTTGTTAAATACTCTATAGGCTTTACTAGATGTTGAATATCCTAAGAATATGCCTTCATCAGATTTTGCATCAAACTTCCCAAGATTGTCTTTACCATTATTATGAATGAAACATTTACAACCAAATGCATGAAAATAACTAATGTTTGGTTTCCTATTATGCCATAATTCATAGGGAGTCTTCTTAAGGATTGGTCTAATTAGGGCTTTATTTAAGATGTAACATGCCGTGTTTATAGCTTCCGCCCAAAAGTACTTTGGGAGTTGGCTTTCACATAGTATGGTACGGGCCATATCTTCTAAAGTTCTATTCTTTCTTTCTACGACTCCGTTTTGTTGGGGTATCCTAGGTGTAGAGAAATTATGATGAATACTATTTTCAATGCAAAAATTTTCAAATAGATAATTTTTAAATTCTGTGCCATGATCACTTCTAAGAGATACTATGGTAGTGTTTTTCTCATTTGTGACTTTCTTGAAGAATTTCAGGAATATTGAGAAAGTCTTATCTTTGTGAGCCAAAAACAAAACCCAAGTATATCTGGAGTAATCATCTACTATTACAAGACCATATTTCTTTCCTCCTAGACTAGTGGTTCTAGTAGGTCCAAAAAGGTCCATGTGAAGTAGCTCTAGTGGCCTAGAAGTGAAAATAATATTCTTAGATTTAAAAGAATTTCTAGTCTGTTTTTCAAATTGACATGCATCACATATTCTGTTATTTTCAAAATCTAGTTTTGGAAGTCCTTTAACTAAATCCATTCTAATTAATTTTGAAATTAGGTGTGTGCTTGCATGACCTAATCTACGATGCCATAGCCATTCAATCTCATTTACATTAGCATTATCAGCAACTAAGCAATGATTACTAGTAGACAAATTATTTAAATCAATTAAGTATACATTACCATTTCTATTTTCAATAAATACAATGCTATTGTTAATGGGATTAGAAATAGTGCAGATAGAAGCTTCAAATGAAACTTTGAAACCTTTATCATACAATTGGCTAATGCTAATTAAATTATGCTTTAAACCATCAACATATAAAACATTCTCAATAAAGGTGGATAGAGTTATTTGAATTTTAACAAGACCCATAATTTGACCTTTGCCATTGTCTCCATAAGTAACAACTCCTCTTCTTTTATCTTCAAGGGTGATGAATTGATCTTTGTCACCCGTCATGTGTCTTGAGCAGCCACTATCAAGATACTACTTTCATTTTGATCCTTTGACCGCAAGACACTCCTACAAGATAATCAAATCTTATGTTTAGGTACCCAAGCTTTCTTGGGTCCTTCATGGTTAATCGCAATAAAAATATTCCTTTTGGAACCTATATTCTCTTGTCTTTAATATTTAAATACTTATTAATTTTTTTAAAATTGTATTCATAAGATTTATGTCATTTCTTGTTACAATAATAACATGAAACATCATTTTTGGTTGTTTTCTTAACAAAGAAATTGTTTGCAAATTTTTGTTTCATGTGAGGTCTATAACCTAATCCGGCTTTATCAAAAACTGCTCTTTGACTACTTAAAAGTAAATTTAATTTTTCTGAGCTACATGTAAATTTATCAATAATGTTTTTATACTTATCAACTTCTTTCTTTAAATTAATGTTTTCATTGGAAATTGATTCTTTTTCTTTTTGAAAACCTTCTTTTTCAGCTTTTAAATCTTTAATTTCAAGAGTTAATTCATTTTTCTCTTTAAGAAGATTTAAATTTTTTGTTTTCAAAGATTTATTTTTCTTCTTCAAAATTTTGAAGTCACTAACTAGCTCATTAAATGCCTCATATAATTCATCAAATGTAAAATCATGAGTTTCAGAACTTACCTCATTGTCGTTTGCCATGAAGCAAATGTTTGCAACTTCCTTTTGTTCCTCCTCGGAAGAGGATTCTTCGCTATCACTCCATGTTGCAACATATGCCTTCTTTTTCTTCTTGTAACCCTTCTTTAATTGAGGACACTCATATCTGAAATGCCCCGGCTTCTTACACTCATAACATGTCAAGAGTTCTTTTTCTTTTTTTTGTCCTTCTCTTTCTCCCTTTCTCCTTCTATTTTTGTTCCAGACCTTTTCTTATGGAAGGGTCTCCTTCTTTGCATAAATTTCTTAAATTTTCTAGCAAGGAGAGCTGTCTCATCATCATCTTCATCATCATCATCACTGCTGCTTTCTTCAATTTCTGCGACCTTAAGAGCTATGGTTCTCTTCTTTTTGACCTCTTCCTCTTGATGTTGTTTCATTGTTAGTTCATGGGTCATCAATGATCCAAGTAGCTCCTCCAAAGGTAGAGCATTTAAGTCTTTAGCTTTTTGGATTACAGTCACCTTGGCTTCCCATGATCTTGGAAGAGACCTAAGAATTTTGCGTACCAATTCAGAGTTAGTATATGTTTTGCCAAGACTCTTCAAGCCATTCACAATATCAGTGAATCTAGTGTACATGTAAGTTATCGATTCAGTTTGTTCCATGCTAAACAATTCATATTTATGCACTAAAATATTAATTTTAAATTCTTTAACTTGATTAGTACCCTTATGGGTAACTTCTAATCTATCCCAAATTTCTTTTGCAAAAATACAAGTAGAAATGTAGTTAAACTCATTAGCATCTAAAGAACAGTACAAAACATTCATGGCTTTAGCATTGACTGAGCCAACTTCCTATCATGTTCATTCCATTTCGTTTTCGGTTTAGGAATCACTATGTTATCTACTCTTATTATGGGTGTGTAAGGATCATTTACTATGATGCCTTATAGTTCATAGTCAAGTGCTTGAATAAAAATTTCATTCTAGCTTTTCAATAACCATAATTTGTACCATTAAATAAAGGAGGTCGATTAGTGGATTGACCTTCTGAAAAAGATGATCCAACTTGAGCTGCCATTTGGATCTTTAACTCTTGATCGTTAGATCAAATTTAAATGAGCACAAGCTCTGATACCAATTGTTGGCCTAGATGGCAACCCAAGAGGGAGGGGGTGAATTGGATTCTTTAAAAAATTTAACTCTTTGAAAATAATTAGATTGATATGAAGGTGCTTAAGTGAACTAAATTAATTAAAGCTAAGTACAAATAAAGATGATAGAGAGAGATAAATGCACGGCAAACACAAAGATTTTATAGTGGTTCGATGTATCCAATACCTATGTCCACTCCCAAGCAACACTTGGGTCCACACTATAATCCCATCGATTACAGTCGAGTTGTTTTATAAGCTCACAACTCTAACTTGTTGTTTTACCCGGGATCACAACGAACCACTACAACAAATTTGAGGGGAGACGACGCTAATAAAGGCTTTTTCCGATGCTAATAAGCATCGGAAAAATACGTCACGACGCTTTTTAAAGCGTCGGGAAACTAAGAGTGGAACCATATTTTCCCGACGCTTTTAGAAAGCGTCAGTAGTGAAAAAAATTTCCCGATGCTCCGAAAACTTTCCCGACGATAAAATTCCTTCCCTCTCGAATTTCATTTTTCTGCCACAGCGTTCTTTCAAGTGTCCTCCGTTCCGTCTTCGCTCACAGTAGCCATTTCTTTTTTCCTTCGTTGGACGATCATACCACCATCTCTGCGCCCTATGCTTGCTGTTGGCTAGGTTCCACCCTTCCTCACCGGTGAGCATGCCGCTGCCTACGACGACACCACCTCTCTTCCTTCCCTCTCCCTTTTCCTCTTAACCGATGGCCCCTACTCTGCCATAACCTTGCCCCTGCATTGTGGGAAGCTCACCCTCGATTCCGGAAACTATTGGTGGCTTGCGATTGAAATCAAGGACAGGGAATGGATGGGAACCAAGAGAAGAGAAGAAGGGAGAGCTTACTGGCACGATGAGCTCGCCGATCTTGAGAAAGAAAATGGCAATCTTGGCTGTTTGGGCTCTATTGTTCCCTCAAATAGATCATTGCAAAATGCTGTCAAGAATTTGAATCCGGCAGTCATCGACGCTTGCCTCTAAAATTAAAGATCACTGGAAGAATGGAAAGGGAATAAGAAGATAAAAGAGCTTGCTAGTCTCTTTATTGGTCATCGGATAGTCCGCTAAACTGAGGAGGAAGACGACCGCAGTCTCATTTTTCTCTCTATTTTCTTCAAATAAAACACTCCTCCGATGGAAGTTTGAGCAGGAGGCTGGAGAAAATTTATTAGAGGGTGGCGCTTTGGATGAGCCTCATCTCCCTATTAAGAGGAAGACCACGTTCGTCTCCTCTGTTCCGAAGGATATTACGATTATCATCACAAGCATCCATGAATAAAAGGACCCATAATCAACGTCCTCATCCATAAACAATAGACCTTTTAGAAATAAATCTCTTTCAAGCGATATACTCAAAATTCAATCTAAATAGGTAGTATTCAGCTACAGATCGAATTATGAGGAATCTAAATAAATCTTTTAGAAGCCAGATGGAAGGCATATAAACTTACAGGGATTCATCGATGTCCTCAAAGAGCTAGAACTTGTTAACCAACGGAAGTGCCTCCATCTACATCGCTACCAATCAAAGCACCTCCAAAAGATTGAATCAGAAGAACTCTCAAGATCGAAAGAGAGGGCAAAAACTGAGTGAAGTACCTATAACGATGAGGACGGTCGATATCAGGCGTCCGTTGCCACTGGCTTCACCGACGACCTCCTCCGATGGGAGGATGGCTGCCATATCAGATAGAGATGATCCCTTCGCTGCCGCTGCCTCACCGACTGTGTCCTTTGAAGGGGCCATCGCTCTCGGAACCCTAAATGGCAGCATCACCATCGTAAGTAAACCATCTGATATTATGATGACGACGCTTAAAAGCGTTGCCATCCCACAAACCCTTTTCGACGCTTTTAAAAAGTGTCGGCACGTTTTGGTAATTCCCCACACTTTTTCTTAGCGTCGGAAAAAAAGGATTGCCATACAGTAAATTTGTTGTAGTGAACCCAGCCAGTTTTTTCAGGCTCACTAGCATAAAACCCAAACCCAAGCTGACCTTAGCTTGTCCCGAGGTATACTACCTCCACTAATTCAATCCCCCTGATTGAATTAGCAAACAATAATTTAAAAATAAGGTTTACAATACAAAATAGCTTCTCAAATGAGCAAATATTCAATTTAAATAGACAAGGATTAGAAAAGCCTGTTTGAAATGATTTTAATGCGAGCTTTTCTTCTTTTCTTCTTTTTCTCTTCTCTTTTAAATGGTTGAATCAAGCTCCAGCTCTGATTCTTCACAGAAGGTTGTTGTAGAGAAGTTGAGAAAAGAGGGGCTTTTGAGCTTCTTCTTTTCTTCTTTGTGAATCCTTCGAAAATGATCTTTGAAAGCTTTGGATTTCTTTTGAATCTCTCTTCAGAAAATGGATGTGGATTCGGAGATTTCTCTTTGAAAAAATTTCTCTCTTTTTCTCTTGATTTTTTTTTTGATTTTTCTCTCTTTTTTTAAACGGACGGTTCTCCTTTTTATAGATCTCTTAATCCAAGATTAGATGAGAAAAATAGCTGTTACAGAGTACTTGGATTGCTTCTACACACAAAGAAATATAGCCGTTAGAGATTAGGTAGAAAAATATTACCGTTGGAGTCCGTTCTGACATTTGAAAATCCATTCTTGACAGGTTGGAGTCGGCTCCAACTTTGCAGGTGTCGGCTCCAACTCGGATTTCCAAAAATAGTAAATAAAAAGTTTGTTGGGGAGTCAGCTTCGAAAAAATGTTGTATCGGCTTGCCACATCCAAGTGTCGACTCCCGAAACTGTAGGTGTCGACTCTGACGATGTCTTAAAAATACGCTCTTTGTTCTCATGTTAGAGTCGGCTCCAAAAATTTTTTGTGTCGGCTCCAAAAATTGACGCATAAAGCACTTCTCTGTATCTCAAGTTAGAGTCGGCTCCAGAGTTTCAGGTGTTGACTCCAAACTGTGCCGAAAACTTAGAAATATTTTGATACGCCTTGGTGTCGGCTCCAGACACTGTAGGTGTCAACTCCAAAGTCTGAACTTAAATATTTTCTATTAAAACTTAATTCTAAACTAATTTTGTGTATCATTTGAATAATTAAACATTCTTAATACCTGAAACACTTCTCAAATTTGTCAGAAATACAATGAATATACTCATGGCTTTTGTTAATCATCAAAATCAATAATTGGATCAATAATTTGACATGCAAAATAGTTAACCTTTGGAAACCCCGGTAGCTAAAGGAGAAAAGTTTAGTCTCAATCAGTACCCTAAGAATGATCTTGAAGTTCAAAAAATAAAGAAATATCCCTATACATCAGCAATAGGAAGTTTGATGTATGCTTAAGTTTGCACTCATCTCAATTTGGCTTTTATTATTGGAATGTTAGGCAGATATATGAGTAACCCTGGAATGGATCACTGGAAAGCAGCCAAGAGGATTATGCGCTACTTACATAAAATAAAGGACTACATGCTCACATATAGAAGGTCGGATAGTCTAGAGATCATCGGATACTCTGACTCAGATTTTGCTGGATGCCAAGATAGCAAACGATCCACTTTAGGCTATATATATATGTTGGCTGAAGAGGCTATTTGTTGAAGAAGTGCTAAGTAGACACTCATAACCTCTTCAACCATGGTAGCCGAGTTTATAGCTTGTTATGAGGCATCCAACCATGGGATATGACTGCAAAACTTTATCACGGGGCTGCATATAATTGAAAGTATTGAAAGACCACTTAGGATATATTGTGACAATAACTTAGTAGTAATGTATTCCAACAACAATAGAAGTTCGTCTAAGTCAAAGCACGTGGACATTAAATTTCTTATTGTAAAAGAAAGAGTTCAAAATAAACAAATATGTATAGAGCATATAGGTACAGATTTTATGTTGACCGATCCACTAATTAAAGGACTTACACCCAAGGTCTTTCATAAGCATACTAATCAAATGGGTATTGTATTATTTGATGATGTTTTGGTTTAGTGGAGTCTGTATTTTGTATGCCATTTTCTGCAGAAATAAAGATTTCAGTGTTTTATTTACTCTGATTTATATGGAATAAAGTTTAAGCTCGCTAAAAAAAGGATCAATTGAAAATAGGCATGTTCAGATCATATTACATGTAATTTTCATGCTACACAACCATATTTGATCTATGTTGTTTGGTTGTATTAGTGTATATGACAATTGATGGTCCAGCCACTACCAATATGAGCGAAGGCTGCTTTGATCCTACGCTAGTGCAGTCAATGGACCAAATTGTTCGGAATCCTTAAGTTATGATAACAAAGGTTTTGAGTACTCATAAGGTAGTGCACATTTATCTAGTTACATATGAGGTCCAAGTGAAAGATTATTGAAAAATAATCATGTGGACCAACATATGTAAATGTGTATATTTGATTATCATAATTTTAGTCCAATAATAAGTGATCTAATAAAGTTAATTGAATATTAAGGATTAATTTTTTGATATGAAACATAATTGTGTGGATACTCATAACATGACTCTAATTTTATGATGGGCTGAATAGAGACATGATTACATAAAGTCAAATGATTATGATCCCTGGTTTGAATATGATTTATAGGAAAAGTCTCTTCGGAAAGGTTATGGGTATCTTTTTAGTAAAAAATGCTTATTCGGAAAGGTCTCGTCTCTTCGGAAAGGTCTCTACGAAAGAATAAGTTCTTCTATTTAAGCATTTCTGATAACTTTCATTATTATCAGAAAAAATCGTTTGCAATTGTGTCAACAAACCGGAAGCGCCATTTTCAACTAAAATCAACTGACAACACTACTGCATCAATTCGGTTCTAGTATTCTTTATTTTCGATAATGGCAGAATAAGGTACGAATTTTGTATCTTTTTGTTTCGATATTATTGATATAAAGATTTTGGGATAATGGATTCGTATTCAGTTTTCTCGAATTCTATCATTCTATACCTCCTAGCCATGGGGTGGAACCTTGTCCACCAATTCCGAAGGTTTCAGAGTGAGATTGATCGCTACCTCTGGCTTATATTGCTCATCACCCTTGTAGATAGCACTCGAGTAAGGGTAAGAATTTCAGTTCTCATTTATTTATTTACTGATTTTAATTTCGCTGTTGGTTGGTATGCAATTTGTTTTTGTGGGATAATTCAACTTCTACTATTTGAGAGGGACACAGTTTGGAGTGTTTGATAATTCACTGTCTATATCATTGTTATGCCAGATTAGAAATCTAGAATTAGGGGTTTGATGATTAGAATCTTTGATGAGAAGGAGAGCGGTTCTGCATATGACCTCGTATTTGACCCTATTAAATTGATTTATATTTGATGTCTTTCATCAGCAATACTGATGTCTAGGAGGGCATCTTAATCTTACCGTTTTTTCCTTCTTACTTACATTTGATGCACAAATTCTTAATTCTCCATGAATGCCTTAACATTATAATCCACTCAGAAATAGCATTCTAAAAATATGAAGTTGTTGTGCCAGATTTAAACATCTAAAATTCTCATAAACAATATTTGATATTCATGCAGAACTGCTTCACAGGTTTCACCGAATCATGATTATGTTTCTAGTAAAGGATCACAAGGGCTAGAAGAATGGCATTCAGATATACTTGGATATTGTTCAGAGCCTTATTTATGTAAGTGGTTCTATCTGACCTGAAGTTCACATTTGTCATGGTGTGTTTCTTATAGATCTAAATCATATACATTGTCCATTACTTTCAATTCTGAAGATACACAAGCAATCCCCTTTCTTCTATGTTACCGGTTGATGATTGTTAATTTTTCTTAGATTGAAAATAATGCATGTCAATTTACTTCAGGCATAAGAGCATATGTGTGCATGAAAATGGGACGTGTTGAGGATCTGAACATTAGACTACTTGTGATGATCTCCAATGGTGATCTGAACCAGTCCATCCACTTGATTAAAAACATATGATAGTCATTAGTCAGCATGCAAGAAGCTTTCATACTCTGTTCCTAACATGTTGCCATGTATCAGGGGCAACCGGTACCGACCTGCCAATTTTGCCTCATTCATTTGAATCCAAAAATTTTTGCTTGTGTGGGCTGTGATATTATTTTGAGCCTAATCAATTCAATTTGGCAATGATGATAGGGACTTTCAATTTGTTTTGACGTTGAATGTGTGGACTGGAAATCATGACTTGTAGGGCATTTCTAAATGCAACCGTTGTGAAGCATATATTTGACACTCTATCTGAGCCAAGGGCCATGATGTTAGGAAGACTCATAGCATTTTCTGACTTGAATGCATGCAAATTATAACCGTTAGGAAATAACAGCTGATAATGCCTTCTTGAGCCAACTCAATCAATGTTCCTATATCTCATAAGTTTCTATTTCAATAATGTCTTGGCTGTGCGAAACGATGTAATGATATTATTTCAGGTATGGTTCCTATTATTACAGTGATAGTGACGGCAATCAGGTAGTTGTCTTAAGTGATATGCATGTTTGGTATGTTTCAGATTTTGATGGTCTGGCCTATTATTTGAATTTTGATGCCTTTCTTCCTCCATTTATTGTATACATTATTGTTAACGTTCGGCCGTTTCCACGCCAACGTTATTAAAAAAAAAAAAAAAACGTAAAAAAAACGTTTGCTCAAACGTTCGGCCGTTTGAAAACAAAACGGCCGAACGTTCGGCTGTTTTAAATAAAAAAATTAAATAAATTCCCTAGCAACTAAATAAAAATGTTTTGACCGTTTTTAAAACAAAAAATCTATAAATAGGGTTTCAAAGGTTAAAAATTTTAAGGGTAGAACCACAACAAGTTTTTCTACATTTCAGTTTTCTGTTTCTTCGAATTGTGTTGAAGATAGCTGATTGACGTTCGTTGAGATCGTGCCGCCGACGAACGTAGGAGTTCAGGCTCTCGGGTTGTACCTTGGAGGAGGGTTGAGGTCCAAAGTTCTTCGCACGAGAAGCAGGCCGGTTCTCCTTTAGGGCTGTGGTTGAAACCGCCTTCCAGGCCTGACTTTTAACTCATTCTTATTTTGAGTTTTCATTTTCTACTGAATATAATCAGCCACTCACTCACTACTGATTTATTTTCATATATAAATATGCATTGATATATTGCAAGGATGAAGAAATAAATTTATTTTTACCTTTATAATATTTTTATATTTATTTTTCAAGATTTAACAATCTAAAGGAGAACCTTTTGCAAATTAATTATAATTTATTTACATTGCATATTTAATATATATTTAATTTTCTTTCACTTGTATGCATGTGAACTTCTCTGTTTGCACCAAAATGGCTCTCGAACATGCTTGCTGGTGAGCAAATTTTTTCATGTGTAGTGTATAGGTGATATTGGAACATGGCAATGTGAAAACAAAATACTCATATTCCAGTTGCCTAGGTGTATAATAAGAAGCGTTAATTATGTACTTGGAAAGATGCATGCTTTCATTATATATGGTTATCTTTTTAAATTACTGTTATGAGTACATATTTTATAAATTAAAAAAAAGGAAGGTTGTCATAAACTTAAATCCCTTATCTCATCTCAAAGATTGCAGTAGGGTGGAAACAGAAAAACAGAGAACAAATGGAACAAAGAGTCGTTCTTGTGTGAGTTACTCACGTGAACTAACGGGAAATGGCCATCATGAAAGCACCTCTTAACATGTTCTTATTATGTCATAGTGCATGGCCCGTGTTGCTTTTCTGTCATGGCATCTCCAGATCGCTCCCCATTACTGTGTGGGTTTATGGCTGGTAGGATAAGTTGACAAAACCAAGTGGCTAGGAAGTCTACCTGGTTGGGTTATTTATAAACCAATTAAGAAGACAAGTTTAAATTAATTTCAGTCTAGTTGGATATTTGTGATGGGTTGGCCATAAACAATTTTTTATCACCTTTATGGTGATCTATTGCTACCATCCTTCAGCCACTATCAATTACATAGCTAACTCCTCAGTTTTATCTAAAGCTGAGAAATTGTAAATGCTTTAAACTTATGAATATAGATAGGGGCACATCTTTCTGATATTTTATGGCAAAGGATAGTTTTGTTATGTCATTTTTTAGCAATTCCAGAAAAAATTCTCTATTTCCTTTATTTTCAATTACTAAAGACATATTTTGAGAAATACATAAAAATGAGTTGGAACATAAGAGCAAAAACTGTTAGAGAACCTGCAGACTGGGTAAACGTTTTTTGTATTGTGGATTTTTCACCATAAGTTATGCATTATGTGCCACAATTATTTGTGTGCATGCTCTTACTGATCAAAATTGATTTATCTAACTGGATAGCCTTGTAACATTTTTAAATCTTTGGAAGTCATAGAACATGTATCTACATCCACCCGTCCATAATTTTTGCTGCACATTGAGAGATATAGTAATGCTAATTGGGTAACAGATAAATTCGATGTTAAGTCCACCACTGGGTATCTCTTCCTTTTAGGAGGAGCTGCAGTATCTTGGGGCTCATATAAACAAACTATAATCACTAGAAGTACTCTAGAGTCTGAGCTAACAGCTCTTGACACTACTTGCACTGAAGCACAATGGCTGAAAGACTTAATAAATGATATAGATATTCTTTCACCAAATATTTCTTGAATTTGTTTAAATTGTGATTGTAGAGCTCTGATAGATCTGTTAAATCAACAGACATCCAATAAAAAGATGAATAATCATATCCTGATCAGGTATAAATCTATAAGAAATAAAATGAAAGAATCAATATCACTGCAGTTTGTAAGATCTAAACATAATTTGGCAGATCTTTTAACCAAAGGCCTTTCGAAGGCTGCGGTGTTTGAGACATCGAGGGGGATGGGGCTTAAGCCCATATATTAGTCACCAGAGTGGCCCCTACCGTCATGGCAACCCCATGGTTAAGGTTCAAAGGGAAACGATCTCTGAGGTGATATCTGGAAGCACCGCTTTAGGAATCTGTCTCCATCCCATCCCTATGGTGTGGTGCTTTATTGTGATGGTTAGGTTGAGCATAGCTCTTAATAGATCCAAGGCTGTAAATTCAGCAAGGTATGATTCCGTTGCACATACCCTTGGAGGATTTACCTTAGTGAGAGTAGTCGTGAGGCCGCGACTATGGGACCGGGGTGAATCCCTAGTAACTCTCATGAAAATCAAGGCAAGCGCATGGCCTAGATAGCGCTAACCCGCATTATGATCAGCTCATCTTCATACTGTGTGTATTTTATACTAAATGCAAGTTCAAACCTAGAAGGTACTTGCACTAAGCACAGTAAATTTTTATAGTTTTTATTTTATTTTTTTTGTGGGGGATTGTTAACGTTCGGCCGTTTCCATGCCAACGTTATTAAAAAAAAAAAAAATGTAAAAAAAACGTTTGCTCAAACGTTCGGTCGTTTGAAAACAAAACGGCCGAACGTTCGGCTGTTTTAAATAAAAAAATTAAATAAATTCCCTAACAATTAAATAAAAATGTTTTGACCGTTTTTAAAACAAAAAATCTATAAATAGGGTTTCAAAGGTTAAAAATTTTAAGGGTAGAACCACAACAAGTTTTTCTACATTTCAGTTTTCTGTTTCTTCGAATTGTGTTGAAGATAGCTGATTGACGTTCGTTGAGATCGTGCCGTCGGCGAACGTAGGAGTTCAGGCTCTCGGGTTGTATCTTGGAGGAGGGTTGAGGTCCAAAGTTCTTCGCACGAGAAGCGGGCCGGTTCTCCTTTAGGGCTGTGGTTGAAACCGCCTTCCAGGCCTGACTTTTAACTCATTCTTATTTTGAGTTTTCATTTTCTACTGAATATAATCAGCCACTCACTCACTACTGATTTATTTTCATATATAAATATGCATTGATATATTGCAAGGATGAAGAAATAAATTTATTTTTACCTTTATAATATTTTTATATTTATTTTTCAAGATTTAACAATTATTGCATTGTTGAGAAGGGACCTGTGGTTTGATCTGTCTGTTATGCAACTACTGAGCTCCTGGACTGAGGTTCGTGACCTTTCTGATACACTGGTCTTTGAGACAATCGGATCAATCATCTCCTCAGGTAGTAATCATTTAACAGCTATATAATAACACATTTAACAACTATACTACAATTGGTTCATGACCTTTTTCCTATGTATTTCTTCGAGGACAAAAACAGATGAAAACATAGGGGATTTGCTGTGTTATTTGTAAGCAGACATCCAAGGAGTACTTGGAAAAGCAGCTGGGAGAGGTGTTTTGTATTAGCATTTTACTCTTCATGTAAAATATCTTCAGAGAGGAATTGTTGTTTTGTATTAGCATTTTACTCTTTATGTAAGCAGTCTGATTATGTTTCTAGTGGTGGATGATGTTGTTTTGATGATAAAATTATCTAAAGTTAGGATCATTTGATGGCTTGGGAGGTAATAAACAAACACACATAATTAGACTACGAATGCTTTTCATGGCCAGCGTTGGTTCCTACTGCCTTATCTCAATGCACACATTTCTGGTTGAAATGAAAAGTAATCTTGCTTGCAGTTTGGTTAGGTGATGCTGGTACAGCAATAGCCAATCCTCAGCATATACATGCATGACATCATGAAAGTTATGCTTTAGATGGATTACTTGCATGCCTAATGTTAAGCTGCTTTGAACCAGTAACTTTTGCTTGATTTCAAGTAGAGTTTTGCCAAACGCGCTGTGCTAGCAAACGACAGCCAAATAGACTCTCATGCATATATCGTACCGTTACAAAGAGCAGCTCAATAAACCATTGTTGGCCCAGATGACAATCCAAGAGGGGGGTGAATTGGGTTCTTTAAAAATTAGCCTTTTAAAAATGTTTGCTTAAGAAGAATGAAGGCAAAGCAATGTAAATACAAAGTGCAGTGAATAAAACAGAGATAGAGAAAGAGTCAATGAAAGCACGGCAAACACAAAGATTTTATAGTGGTTCGGTGTATCCAACACCTACGTCCACTCCCAAGATTCACTTGGGTCCACACTATAATCTTCCTTGATTACAGCCGAGTTGTTTTACAAGCTCACAACTCAAACTTGTTGTTTTCCCGGGATCACAACGAACCCAGCTGGTTTTCAAGGGCTCACCAGCACAAAAACCCTAACACAAGCTTTACCAAGCTTGTACCGAGGTAAGACTACCTCCACTAGTTCAATCCCCCAGATTGAACTAGACACAAAGAATAGAAATATTGTTTTTCAGTTACAAAGCTCCTTAATGAGCAGATAATCAAATATAAGAATAAAGTTTAGAAAAGCCTGATTTGCAGTTGGTTGGCTTTTGAGCTTTTCTTCTTTTCTTCTTTTCCTCAACTCTTTAAGTGTAGAATCGGGCCTCAGCTCGGATTCTTCACGGAATGAACTTTGGAGTTGATTTGAGCTTTTCTTTGAGTGTTGAAAATCACTTGAGTTGCTCTTGAATAGCTCTTGGATTTTCTTCTGAAGCTTCCTTGGATTGTTGAGCTTGAGCACAGAAGGAGCTTCCTTTGATTTCACACTTTTTCTTTCACTCTATTTTGAATCACGGATTTTTTCAAATGAAGCTCTGTTTTTCGATTTTTCTCTTCTTTTCTCTTGAAGTGAATATCTCTCTATTTGTATATCTTTGATTTGAAAACGGCTTCTCTATTTATAGATTCTGCAAAAATATAGCCGTTAGAAACAAAGAAAAATAGCCGTTAATTAAAAATCTTACCGTTGACGCTGAGTTGGCATTCGAAAAAATTTCGCCCAGATTTGCTGGAGTCGACTCCTGCTTTCCGCGAGTCGGCTCGAAGTCGTGATACCAAAAATAGAAATACTCAGAAAGTCAAAGGGTCGACTCATCAAAAATAAAGTGTCGACTCCTGACAGTCGGGGGTCGACTCATGAAAAGTTGGGGGTCGACTCGCGAAGTGCTCAGAAAAACACACCTCTGGTGTCTGAGCGGAGTCGACTCACACAGTCATGGAGTCGGCTCGACAGAATCGGGGGTCGACTCGAAATCACAGGGGTCGACTCGAGACAGACAGTCATTTCTGTACTCTGAGTGGAGTCGACTCTGAAACTCTAGAGTCGGCTCCGGAACGTATCAAAAATCAGAGAATTTTCTGATTGACTTTAAATTCGTTCCAGATTCATTTTAAATCATTATTTTGACTTGAATATAATAAAATTGACATTAGGAATCAATTCAAGAAATGTTCCAAAAACTCATTGATTAAAATATGAAGTATAAAATTTCTTTTTGAAAGCTTAAACATGGAGCTTGAAGTTACTTTCAAATTGATTAAAGTCATACTTTAACATTCTCATTCATTGTTCTAAATAAATTCATTGCTCATGTAAATAAACTCATTACATCTTTTAATATACTCATGGCTTTTGGTAATCATCAAAATCAATAAGATTGGGGCAACAATTCTCAACAATCTCCCCAACAATCTCCCCCTTTTTGATGATGACAAAAACATTGAGTTTATGCATGATTGATTAGAGAATTTATTTTATTTCATAGTTAGGCTTAGGCTCCCCCTGAATGAGGTAGCTCCCCCTATGAAACTCAAATAAATATATCCCATTCATTTTAATTATTTATCTCTCCCCCTTTTTTGTTATCAACAAAAAGGTAGAGATGCATCAAACATAATCATTCATTCATTCAAGATTTGATTTAACAAAATCATTCATTCATTGATAATAGGAAGAAATACATAAGACTATTACATTGACAAACAAAATAGACTTTTCATTACATCAAAGTATAAAATGTAAAACATAACATAAACTTCATTACATTGCAAGGACTAAGTATCTAATACATCAAAAGTGAGTCCTAACAATCCTAGTTAAATGATCTATTATATTTTTCATTCCATCTGTTTGTATCTTCACATAGTCCTTCAGTCTCTCATCAACAAAGGTGCAAGCAGTCAAAATTTTATCTTGGAGTTCAGCATTGCATTTAGCATATGTTTCGCCATCTCCGCAGACATCTTTAAGTTCTTCAAATATGTTCTTAAGATCTCCACTTAAAGACTCAGATGAAGTGCTAAGGGTAGATTCTATCTTGGTGATCCGGTCATCCAAAGAGTAAAGAGTTTCCTTGAGATTCATAAACTTGTTTTCAAACTCTGATTTTAATTTTTCTGACTGATCATCAAGAAGGCCTTTAAGTTGCCTTAACTGAAGTTCTGTGAAGCCAACAGATGAAGATGATGCTTGATCAAACAACGGAGCAGGGGTAGGAGCAGGAGCAGGAATAGGAGAGCTCGGAGGTGCAGGCGAAGAATGTCTAACTGATGGTCCCGGTGCCTCAGCATCCGCGGCTCTTTCTTCCATCAAACCTTTCCTTTCCCATCTTCCATTCTCTTAACAAAACCCATCCTATGTATAGTGGCCAAACTGTAAAAATCTGTGTGTCTCAAGTTCCTCATTGGCTCACTATCTGAAATGACAATCCCTTGGCTCTGAAAAATTTTAGTGAGGATCATGCCATAGGGCAAACTTGATTTTCTCTTACCTCCACAGTCGGCAATATACCATAAAATCATACTAGGAAGGTTAATGGGTTTACCCGTTACAATTGCATCCATTACAAAAATATCTCTTTCTGACACATAATCGAATCTCCCAATCTTGGGGAAAAGGATTCTACTACAGATGTTGTGGAGAAGTCTCAGTTCTAAGGATAACTGATTAGCAAAAACTTCCTCAAAACCGACAATCTCCCGGTTAAGCAGTCTAGAAAGAGCTGGGCTTCTGTCATCAGAAGAAAATGTAGATGTTCCTGACATGGAAGATCCAACAATCTTGAAAGCAAATCCACTGTCACTGAAATTCTATTTCCTCTAACAATGCTTATAAGACCATTATCTCCTCTAGATAGATTCTTATAAAATTCCTTGACAAGAGCTGGGTAGGTAGGACAATCTAAAGAGCAAATCTTTTCCCAACCCATCTCAATCAACTGTCTTCCCAAAAGAAATCCCTCAGCCTCAAACAATTCAAAATCTACTTTCCTCCCCGTAGTTATCACTCTATCGGCAAGTCTATCTACCTGAGATGGAGCCGTAGATGGAGAAGCATTTGGAGTCGAAGAAGATGAGGTTGAATCCGAGCTAGGTGAAGGCTCACGAACAGGACGCCTCACGGTCTTCCTCACCGCCCTCTTCCTCTTTACTCCGGCCGCACCAAGGTTAGATCCTCGAGTTTTAGGGGCCATTGATCTATTGGAAGGGTTAATCAGGGATTTTTGAGGATTTGGAAGGTCAGGAAGTATTTTGGAGAGAGTATTTGGAGAGATTGAGACGTTAGAAATGAACGGCGAGTCGACTCTGCCCTAGATAAATCGACCTGGGACCACTTCGAGTCGGCTCCCGCAAAGCGAGGGGTCGACTCCGGACAGTCACAGAAAACTATCCCGAAGTGGAGTCGACTCGCGCCGAGAAGGGGTCGACTCGAGAGTTTCAGTAGAAACCTGGAGTCGACTCCGATACTCACCGAGTCGGCTCCGAGACCATTTCAGAGCAAAAACATAAATTTCTGAAATGTGTCCGGAAATGATCATAAAAATTGATAAAATAATCATTGGATTTGAATAGATCAATTAGATGTGAATTCTAGATAAGATTTCCTTAAAGATCAAGGATTTGAAAGAATTTTAGATAAAATTTCCTTAGGGGTTTCAAATTCATTCTAATGGATCACAAATCCCTAACTCTCCTCTAAGATAACAGAATCTTTCTTCACTTAAGGGTTTTGTAAATATATCTGCTAATTGTTCTTCAGTATTAACATAATCAAGACATATTTCATTATTTGCAACATGTTCTCTTATAAAATGATATCTAATTTCTATGTGTTTGTTCTAGAATGTTGAATTGGATTTTTAGTTAGATTAATTGCACTTGTGTTATCACATTTTATAGGTGTTTTATCAAGTGTGATACCATAGTCTTCAAGTTGTCGCTTAATCCATAGGATTTGAGCACAGCAACTTCCAGCTGCAACATATTCAGCTTCAGTAGTTGATAATGCAACTGAATTTTGCTTTTTGCTAAACCATGAGATTAAGTTACTTCCTAAGAATTGGCATGCACCACTTGTGCTTTTTCTATCTAACTTACATCCAGCATAATCAGAATCAGTGTATGCAATCAAGTTTAATGTTGAGTCTCTAGAATACCATAAACCTACATTTTTTGTTCCACTTAAGTATCTTAGTATTCTTTTAACAGCAATTAAGTGTGATTCTTTAGGTTCAGACTGAAATCTAGCACATAAGCAAACAGCAAACATTATGTCTGGTCTACTTGCAGTTAAGTAAAGTAGGGATCCGATTATACCTCGATAATATTTTTGATCAACCTTCTTACCTTCTTCATCTTTGTCCAGCTTGCATGAAGGACTCATTGGTGTTCCGAGGGGTTTGATTGATTCCATACCAAACTTCTTTAGAATTTCTCTTGTGTACTTTGTTTGGTTGATAAAGATTCCCTCTTTGCTTTGTTTGATTTGGAGTCCAAGGAAGAAGTTGAGTTCTCCCATCATGCTCATTTCAAATTCGCCCTGCATCAACTTAGCAAACTCTTGACATAGAAGATTGTTAGTAGCACCAAAAATGATATCATCAACATATATTTGAACTACTAATAAATCTTTACCTTTTCTTTTCAAAAACAATGTTTTATCAACATTTCCTCTTATAAAATCATTTTCAATTAAGAATTTACTTAATCTATCATACCAAGCTCTAGGTGCTTGTTTCAAACCATATAATGCTTTGTGCAATTTAAAAACGTGATTTGAAAATTCATGATCTTCAAAACCTGGTGGTTGTTCTACATATACTTCTTCATTTATAAATCCATTTAGAAAAGCACTTTTTACATCCATTTGAAATAAGTTAAAATTCATGTGACATGCAAATGCAAGTAATAGTCTAATGGCTTCTAATCTAGCTACTGGTGCAAAGGTTTCATCAAAATCAATACCTTCTTCTTGATTATATCCTTTTGCAACTAATCTAGCTTTGTTTCTAATTACTATGCCATTTTCATCTAGTTTATTTCTAAATATCCATTTTGATCCTATAACAGAATGATTTTTAGGTCTTTCACTAAAGTCCATACATTATTTCTAGTGAATTGATTTAATTCTTCTTGCATTGCTAACATCCAATTATTATCTTTTTCAGCTTCTTCAATAGTTTTAGGTTCAATTTGTGATACAAATGCAAGATGATTACTAATATTTCTCATAGATGATCTAGTTCTTATTCCTTGAGATGGATCACCTATAATCAATTCCTTAGGGTGACTATAAGCATATCTCCAATCCCTAGGTAGATCTACATCATTATGATTAGTGTTAGTATCATCATCCTTAGGTGAATCATTATCTTTAGCGTCTTGCTCATGATCTAAAGATACATCAATATTTAATTTTTCAAGATCTTTTTCAATTAAGTTTGTATCTTCTTCATCATCAAATTTTTCGGAACGAGTTGCTAAAGATTCATCAAAAACTACATGAATGGATTCTTCAACAACTAAAGTTTTCTTGTTAAATACTCTATATGCTTTACTAGTTGTAGAGTATCCTAAGAATATTCCTTCATCAGATTTAGCATCAAATTTGCCTAAATTATTTTTACCATTATTGTGAACAAAACATTTACAACCAAATGCATGAAAATATTTAATGTTGGGTTTTCTATCATGCCATAATTCATAAGGTGTTTTCTTTAAAATAGGTCTTATTAAGGCTCTATTTAGGATGTAACATGCTGTGTTAATAGCTTCCGCCCAAAAGTATTTCGGGAGTTTACTTTCACATAGCATGGTACGGGCCATGTCTTCTAGAGTCCTATTTTTCCTTTCAACTACACCATTTTGTTGTGGGGTCCTAGGTGCAGAAAAGTTATGATTAATACCATTTTCATTGCAAAAACTTTCAAATAAGTGATTTTCAAATTCAGTTCCATGATCACTTCTTAGAGACACTATGGTAGTGTTTTTCTCATTTGTTACTTTCTTGAAGAATTTCATGAATATCGAGAAAGTCTCATCTTTGTGAGCTAAAAACATTACCCAAGTGAATCTAGAGTAATCATCTACTATCACAAGACCATATTTCTTTCCTCCTAGACTTGTGGTTCTAGTTGGTCCAAAAAGGTCCATGTGAAGTAGCTCTAATGGCCTAGAAGTTGAAACAATATTTTTAGATTTAAAAGAACTTCTTGTTTGTTTTCCAAACTGACATGCATCACATATTTTGTTATTTTCAAAATCTATTTTAGGTAACCTTTTACTAAATCCATTCTAATTAGTTTTGAAATTAGGTGTGTGCTTGCGTGACCTAATCTTCGATGCCACAACCAACCAATCTCATTCATATTAGCATTATTAGCAACTAAGCAATGATTATTAGTAGACAATTGTCTAAGTCAATCATGTATACATTGCCATTTCTATTTCCAATAAAAACAATGCTATTATCAATGGGATTAGCTACAGTGCATATAGAAGATTCAAATGATACTTTAAAACCTTTGTCACATAATTGACTTATACTAATTAAGTTATGCTTTAAACCATCAACATAAAGTACATTTTCAATATATGTGGAGGGAGTTATTTGAATGTTACCAAACCCCAAGATTTGGCCTTTGCCATTGTCGCCAAATGTAACAACTCCTCCTTTCTTTTCTTCAAGGGTGATGAATTCTTCTTTGTCACCCGTCATATGTCTTGAGCAGCCACTATCAAGATACCACTTTCTCTTTGATCTCTTGGCCACAAGACATTCCTGCAATGATATCAAACTTTATGTTTAGGTACCCAAGCTTTCTTGGGTCCTTCATGGTTAGTAGCAACAAATATTGTTCCTTTCGGAACCCATATTTTCTTTCCTTTAACATTTAAGTTTTTATTAGGTTTTAGAATTTTACATTCATAAGATTTATGTCCTTTTTGATTACATTTAAAGCATGTAAAATTACTTTGGCCAGCACGCACAAAAATATTTTTAGTGATTTTTGTTTTCTTAAAGTGTTATACCCTAATCCGGCTTTGTCAAAAACTGCTTTTTGACTATTTAATAACATGTCTAATTTAGTTGAGCTTAATGTAAACTTATCAACTATGTTCTTATGTTTTTCAACCTCTTTCCTTAGTTTATCATTTTCATTGGAATTTAATTCTTCTTTTACCAAAATTTCATTTTCAGATTTAAGTTTCTTAACTTCATTATTAAGATTTCCTTTTCTTTAATGAAAGTTAAATTTTCATTTTTCAAAATCTTGTATTTCTTTTTCAAAACCTTGAAATCCCCAACAAGTTCATTAAAAGCATCAAATAGTTCATCAAAAGCAAATTCATCGCAAGGGTTATCGGAACTTACCTCATCGTTGTCGTCCGCCATAAAACATACGTTTGCGACTTCCTTTTGTTCTTCTTCTTCGGAAGAAGATTCCTCGCTATCACTCCAAGTCGCCACATAAGCCTTCTTTTTCTTTTTGTAGGCTTTCTTCAATTTAGGACATTCATTCCTAAAGTGCCCCGGTTTATTACACTCATAGCAAGTCAAGGGGTCTTTCTCTTTTTCTTTGTCCTTGTCCTTGTTCTTATCCTTTTCTCCTTCCCACTTAGCTCCAAATTTCTTCTTGTGGAAGGGTTTCTTTCTCCTCATGAATCTTTTAAATTTCTTAGCTAAGAGAGCAGTCTCTTCATCATTATCATCATCATCATCACTGCTGCTCTCTTCTTCTTTTGCAGCTTTGAGGGCAATTACTTTCTTTTTCTTTGTGTCCTCCTCTACATGCTGCCTCATAGTCAGCTCATGGGTCATAAGAGATCCTAGAAGCTCCTCTAAGGGTAAAGTGTTGAGGTCCTTTGCTTCTTGGATTGCTGTCATTTTTGCTTCCCATGATCTTGGTAATGACCTAAGAATTTTTCGAACAAGTTCTGAGTTAGTATATGTCTTACCAAGACTTTTCAAACCATTTACAATATCTGTAAATCTAGTGTACATGCATGCAATGGTTTCAGATTGTTCCATGCTAAACAACTCATATTTATGAACAAGAATATTAATTTTAGATTCTTTTACTTGGTTGGTACCCTCATGGGTAACCTCTAATCTATCCCAAATCTCCTTTGCGGAATTACATGTGGAGATTCTATTAAATTCATTAGCATCTAAAGAGCAATATAAGACATTCATGGCTTTAGCGTTAAGCTGTGCCATTTCCTATCATTATCATTCCAGTCCCTTTCGGGCTTAGGAACAATAGTGCCATCAATAACATGTGTGGGTGTACTAGGTCCATTAATTATAACACCCCATAATTCATAATCAGAAGCTTGAATGAATATCCTCATTCTAGCTTTCCAATAAGAATAATTTGAACCATTAAACAGTGGAGGTCTATTCGTAGAATGACCTTCAGCAAATGATCCAACTTGTGTTGCCATTTGGATCTTTAGCTCTTGATCGTGTGATCAAAATCTAATGAGCACTAGCTCTGATACCAATTGTTGGCCCAGATGACAACCCAAGAGGGGGGGGGGGTGAATTGGGTTCTTTAAAAATTAGCCTTTTAAAAATGTTTGCTTAAGAAGAATGAAGGCAAAGCAATGTAAATACAAGTGCAGTGAATAAAACAGAGATAGAGAAAGAGTCAATGAAAGCACGGCAAACACAAAGATTTTATAGTGGTTCGGTGTATCCAACACCTACGTCCACTCCCAAGATTCACTTGGGTCCACACTATAATCTTCCTTGATTACAGCCGAGTTGTTTTACAAGCTCACAACTCAAACTTGTTGTTTTCCCGGGATCACAACGAACCCAGCTGGTTTTCAAGGGCTCACCAGCACAAAAACCCTAACACAAGCTTTACCAAGCTTGTACCGAGGTAAGACTACCTCCACTAGTTCAATCCCCCAGATTGAACTAGACACAAAGAATAGAAATATTATTTTTCAGTTACAAAGCTCCTTAATGAGCAGATAATCAAATATAAGAACAAAGTTTAGAAAAGCCTGATTTGCAGTTGGTTGGCTTTTGAGCTTTTCTTCTTTTCTTCTTTTCCTCAACTCTTTGAAGTGTAGAATCGGGCCTCAGCTCGGATTCTTCACGGACTGAACTTTGGAGTTGATTTGAGCTTTTCTTTGAATGTTGAAAATCACTTGAGTTGCTCTTGAATAGCTCTTGGATTTTCTTCTGAAGCTTCCTTGGATTGTTGAGCTTGAGCACAGAAGGAGCTTCCTTTGATTTCACACTTTTTCTTTCACTCTATTTTGAATCTCGGATTTTTTCAAATGAAGCTCTGTTTTTCCGATTTTTCTCTTCTTTTCTCTTGAAGTGAATATCTCTCTATTTGTATATCTTTGATTTGAAAACGGCTTCTCTATTTATAGATTCTGCAAAAATATAGCCGTTAGAAACAAAGAAAAATAGCCGTTAATTAAAAATCTTACCGTTGACGCTGAGTTGGCATTCGAAAAATTTTGCCCAGATTTGCTGGAGTCGACTCCTGCTTTCCGCGAGTCGGCTCGAAGTCGAGATACCAAAAATAGAAATACTCAGAAAGTCAAAGGGTCGACTCATCAAAAATAAAGTGTCGACTCCTGACAGTCGGGGGTCGACTCATGAAAAGTTGGGGGTCGACTCGCGAAATGCTCAGAAAAATACACCTCTGGTGTCTGAGCGGAGTCGACTCACACAGTCATGGAGTCGGCTCGACAGAATCGGGGTCGACTCATGAAATCACAGGGGTCGACTCGAGACAGATAATCATTTCTGTACACTGAGTGGAGTCGACTCTGAAACTCTAGAGTCGGCTCCGGAACGTATCAAAAATCAGAGAATTTTCTGATTGACTTTAAATTCGTTCCAGATTCATTTTAAATCATTATTTTGACTTGAATATAATAAAATTGACATTAGGAATCAATTCAAGAAATGTTCCAAAAACTCATTGATTAAAATATGAAGTATAAAATTTCTTTTTGAAAGCTTAAACATGGAGCTTGAAGTTACTTTCAAATTGATTAAAGTAATACTTTAACATTCTCATTCATTGTTCTAAATAAATTCATTGCTCATGTAAATAAACTCATTACATCTTTTAATATACTCATGGCTTTTGGTAATCATCAAAATCAATAAGATTGGGCAACAAATTCTCAACAATCTCCCCAACAACCATCATGCACGAATCGCAATGCTTATAAAACCTAACACGTTTGCAGCCCACTGTGGCATGGAAGCTGAGCTCTCGAGGCCCGACATTCTCAAACCTGGCCATTTGGGAAATATATGGTTTTAACTATATATATTGATGGGGCCAGTTGACCCCATGAAAAATGAAATTTTTGGATGGCCCCAAAGGCCCAGACTCTAACGCCAGCGACGGCCTCCAGCGACAGCCCCCAATGCTAGCCAAAGGCCGACGGACTCCAACATCGGCTCCAGCGTCAGCTTCAGCGTCGGCCCCCAACGTCGGCTCCAGCGTCGGCCTCCAGCGTCGGCTTCCAACGTCGGCCTCCACCGCCAGCATCCAACGCTGGCCAAAGGACGACAGGCTCTAGCGCCGGCCCCCAAGGCCGGCACACCAAAGGCCGACACCCGCCAAGGCCGGCCTCTCCAAGCTAGCCGGCCCCGGCACATCCCTGGCCGGCCCCGGCGTCTCCAAGCTAGCCGTCCCTGGCACATTGCCAGTCGGCCATGGCCTCTCCAATTTAGCCAGCCTCGGCACATCCCTGGCCGGCTACGGCGTCTCCAAGCTAGCCGTCCCCGGCACGTTGCCAGCCGGCCACGGCCTCTCCGATCTAGCCGGCCCCGGCACGTTGCCAGCCGGCCATGGCCTCTCCAATCTCGGCGTCCCCGACATGTTGCTAGCCGGCCACGACCTCTCCAGTCCCGCCGAGTCAGCCAAGGCCATCCCAGGCCGGCCCGACTCGGCCCCGGCGTCTCCTGTCCCGCCGAGTCGGCCAAGGCCATCCCAGGCCGGCCCGACTCGGCCTCGGCATCTCCTGTCCCGCCGAGTCGGCCAAGGCCATCCCAGGCCGGCCCGACTCAGCCCCGGCATCTCCAGTCCCGCCGAGTCGGCCAAGGCCATCCCAGGCGGCCCGACTCGGCCCCGGCGTCTCCAGTCCCGCCGAGTCGGCCAAGGCCATCCCAGGCTGGCCCGACTTGGCCCCGGCGCCTCCAGTCCCGCCGAGCCGGCCAAGGCCATCCTAGGCTGGCCCGACTCGGCCCCCGCATCTCCAGTCCCGCCGAGTCGGCCAAGGCCATCCCAGACCGGCCCGACTCGGCCCCGGCGTCTCCAGTCCCGCCGATTCGGCCCCACCCCGGCACTGCCTTGCCGGCAGGTTAGGCCCCAGCCATCTCAGGTCGACCCAGCTCGGCCCCAACAAGACGGAACCCCCGGTTCTCGCCAGATCAGCCCCAGCAGCTTAAGAATCCATTCCTCTGACGCGCGCCGCCTGACAGCGCCCGACGCGCGCCGCCCGATAGCGCCGATGCGCGCCGCAGCGCCAACATGCGCCGCCCGATAGCACCAGATCCGACAATCCAATGGCCCTGCCGGCTGATGGGACGCAGACCCACGTGATCGTGCCAGCGTCACCCCCTATAAAAGGGTAAACTACGTCGAGAATCGGGTAAGGCATGATAACGCACATTTTACACACTCGATGCCCTAACTCTCAAAGGAACTACCTGATCCTTCTGAGACCTCTCCCTCCTCAAGAGCTCTCTCGAGCTCCTTCTCTGCTGTGACCTCTGTCACTAACTTGGGCGTCGGAGGGTCCCATCGGAGAACCTTCTCCGGTCTTGGGACTTCTTTGCAGGCGATTCGGTGAAGAAGAAGAGCCTCCGTTCCCGACGTCCAGGAGGGGTGATCGAGCGTCATCAGATTGGCGCGCCAGGTAGGAGGGGCAGGTGCACAAGAAAAAGTAGCAAACGTCTTCCCTGAGCTACATCTTCCATCCCCTCTCTTCTCCTAGAAGCCATGGTGGTGACACGAGCCCAGGACGCCTCCGTCAGCTGCCCGGCGGGGCTCCCCCCGCCAACTAGACAGCAGGAGGCCAATCCCCCTGCTACAAGCCCTCCGGTTGCCAGCCCCCGCCGGATGCCGCCCTCCAAACAGCGGAGCAGCTGGCAACCCTCTCCCAACAAGTTCAGAATCTCACCGCCATGATCCACGGCCTCCAGCAGCAACAGTCCGTGGCCACCCAGCATCAAACTGCTCCTCTCGCCAGTCAGCAGTCGGCGAGGGGAGGCTCTCCCCGGCGGGAGGCCGGTCGGCGAGAAACCGGCCGACGTCAAGCTTCCCCCAAGAAGCCTCGACGCGAGCCCTCCAAGCGGCCACTGTCCTCTGACCGCGGCCCCAACAAATTTCCTCCCAAGCCACATCATCACGAGGAACCCAGGCGGAAGTCCCGACTTCCGTCTCCATCTCCGTCCGCTTCCTCTTCTTCTTCTTCCTCCGAGCCATCCCGAAGGGCCCCGACGATCAACCGCCAGGCGAAGGAACGTCTGGAGGAGTACAACCGGCGCCTCGACGAGCTCGCCAGGAGGATAAACCATCAGCCGAAGGAAGAGTTCGACACTCGTCCTCCCTACACTTGCCGCATCCTGGAGGAACCGGTTCCCTCCAGGTTTCGCTTCCCCCAGGTGGACCCGTACGACGGTACGACCGACCCCCTCGACCACCTTGAAAGTTACAAGGCTATGATGCAAATCCAGGGTGCCCCAGACGCCCTCCTCTGCAAGGCCTTCCCTGCAACTCTGCGGAAGGCCGCCCGTGCGTGGCATTCACGCCTATCCCCCCATAGCATCGACTCCTTCCGGAAGCTGGAGAGGGCATTTTTGGCCCACTTTGATGCCTTCCGCCGGATCCCAAGGGTGGCAGACAGCCTCTTCTCCATCCGCCAGAAGGAAGGAGAGTCACTGCGGGACTTCGTGTCCCGATTCAAAACCGCCGCCCTCGAGGTCTACCATCTTGACGATGCGGTGGCCTCCCTAGCGCTGAAGCGGGGACTCTTTCTGTCCCGCTTCACCTTCTCCCTGGATAAGAGGCCCCCGAGCTCCTATTCCGAACTCCTCCTCCGGGCCCAGAAGTACATCCACGCCGACGAGGCTGACTCGTCCAGAAGGGAAGCTGGCAGGAGTTCCAACAAGAAGCCAACCCCCACGGAACCAGCTGAAGGACGATCCCGGCAGCCCGAGCCGCCCAGTCACTTTGACCAACGGCCCCAGGCGCTGGTTCCTAAGGGGCGGTTCACTCCTCTCACGACTCCGATCTCCCACATCCTGCTAGAGATTGAGGAGGAGCCGTACTTTCAACGCCCACGTCCCCTAAAGTCAATAAACCCCCACAACGAAGAGCTTTACTGCCGGTATCACCAAGATTGCGGGCATGACACTGAAGATTGCCGCCAGTTGAAGAAGGCCATTGAAAAGTTTGTCCAGCAGGGCCACTTGGGCAAGTTCGTTCGAGGAAACCTAACAGCCCAGGGTGCCCCGGCACCTCCAGCGCCTCAGATTTGCCTCAACAATGCCCCAACGGAAGGAACAATAGCATGACCTCATGAGGGGCGACCAGCAGCTCGGGGAGCCGACGGAAGGAAGTAAGCCGGCATCAAAATGGGAAGCTTCTTCCCCACATTCGGAACACGGACGGTACTCTCAGTAGCTTGCTGACCCTTAAATAAAGTATTATTTGGAATATCCTTGTCTTATCACGTCTTGGGATGAGTGTATTTCTTAAACCAAAGACCGACTCCGCGTCGGCACCAAAGACCAACTCCGCGTTGGCACCGAAGACCAACTCCGCGTTGGCAACAAAGACCGACTCCTCATCGGCACCAAAGACCGACTCCGCGTCGGCACCAAAGACCAACTCCGCGTTGGCACCAAAGATCGACTCCGCGTCGGCACCAAAGATCGACTCCGCATCGGCAACAAAGACCGACTCCGCGTCGGCACCAAAGACCAACTCCGTGTCGGCAACAAAGACCGACTCCGCGTCGGCATCAAAGACCGACTCCGCGTCGGCACCCAAGACCGGCTCCATGTCGGCACCCTCAAGCTCAAGACCTGCGAATTCCAATCAATGGAGTTTTCTGGGGGGCAGACAAACCCCCAAGCTGGTTTAAAGGGAGCTCACTGGCATCTCGGCCTCGGCACGGCGGTGCCCCTGAGTCGGTTAAGACCCTAAGGGCTCCATACCCAGCTGAGTCGCCCCTCACAGTGGTTCCCACACCCCCAAGGCGGTTCAAAAAGGAACCAGACGACTCAGCTCTCAGGTCACCCTCCGGGGTTCAAAAGACTCCCAGACTCCGCTTTGGGAGAGAATTACTAGCCGCCCTCAACTAGCCAAAGAAGGCGCGCTGCGTCCATCCAAGACGTCCATCCAAGGCAGTCAAGGTAAAAGTTCTATACTCCTTTTCCTTGGCTGATGCGGGGCACGCAAGCTCAAGGAGTGTGTGGGGCATTTGATGGGGCCAGTTGACCCCATGGAAAATGAAATTTTTGGACGGCCCCAAAGGCCCAGACTCTAACGCCAGTGACGGCCTCCAGCGGCGGCCGCCAGTGATGGCCTCCATCGACAGCCCCCAACGCTAGCCAAAGGCCGATGGACTCCAACGTCGGCTCCAGCGTCGGCTTCAGCGTCGGCCCCCAACGTCGGCTCCAGCGTCGGCTTCCAGCGTCGGCCTCCAGCGTCGGCTTCCGGCGTCGGCCTCCACCGCCAGCATCCAGCGCTAGCCAAAGGACGACAAGCTCTAGCACCGGCCCCCAAGGCCGGCACACCAAAGGCCGACACCCACCAAGGCCGGCCTCTCTAAGCTAGCCGGCCCCGGCACATCCCTGGCCGGCCCCGGCGTCTCCAAGCTAGCCGTCCCCGGCACGTTGCCAGCCGGCCACGACCTCTCCAATTTAGTCGGCCTCGGCACATCCCTGGCCGGCTACGGCGTCTCCAAGCTAGCCATCCCCGGCACGTTGCCAACCGGCCATGGCCTCTCCGATCTAGCCGGCCTCGGCACGTTGCCAGCCGGCCATGGCCTCTCCAATCTCGGCGTCCCCGACACGTTGCTAGCCGGCCACGGCGTCTCCAGTCCCGCCGAGTCGGCCAAGGCCATCCCAGGCCGGCCCGACTCGGCCCCGGCGTCTCCAGTCCCGTCGAGTCGGCCAAGGCCATCCCAGGCCGGCCCGACTCGGCCCCGGCGTCTCCAGTCCCGCCGAGTCGGCCAAGGCCATCCCAGGCCGGCCTGACTCGGCCCCGACGTCTCCAGTCCCGCCGAGTCGGCCAAGGCCATCCCAGGCCGGCCCGACTCGGCCCCGGTGCCTCCAGTCCCGCCGAGCCGGCCAAGGCCATCCCAGGCCGGCCCGACTCGGCCCCGGCGTCTCCAATCCCAGCGAGTCGGCCAAGGCCATCCCAGGCTGGCCCGACTCGGCCCCCGCGTCTCCAGTCCCGCCGAGTTGACCAAGGCCATCCCAGGCCGGCCCGACTCGCCCCGGCGTCTCCAGTCCCGCCGAGTCGGCCAAGGCCATCCCAGGCCGATCCGACTCGGCCCCGGCGTCTCCAGTCCCGCCGATTCGGCCCCACCCCAGCACTGCCTTGCCGGTGGGTTAGGCCCCAGCCATCTCAGGTTGACCCAGCTCGGCCCCGACAAGACGGGACCCCCGGTTCCCGCCAGATCAGCCCCAGCAGCTTAAGAATCCGTTCCTCTGATGCGCGCCGCCCGACAGCGCCGATGCGCGCCGCAGCGCCAACATGCGCCGCCCGATAGCACCAGATCCGACAATCCAACGGCCCTGCCGGCTGATGGGACGCAGACCCACGTGATCTTGCCAGCGTCACCCCCTATAAAAGGGTAAACTACGTCGAGAATCGGGAAAGGCATGATAACGCACATTTTACACACTCGATGCCCTAACTCTCAAAGGAACTACCTGATCCTTCTGAGACCTCTCCCTCCTCAAGAGCTCTCTCGAGCTCCTTCTCTGCTGTGACCTCTGTCACTAACTTGGGCGTCGGAGGGTCCCATCGGAGAACCCTCTCTGGTCTTGGGACTTCTTTGCAGGCGATCCGGTGAAGAAGAAGAGCCTCTATTCCCGACGTCCAGAAGGGATGATCGAGTGTCATCATATATATATATATATATATATATATATATATATATATATATATATATATATATATATCAATGATTCAAATTAATTGCTGCATTAGAAATTATAAAGATAATTTAGAATTTAAATCAATTTTTTAAAGAAATATTCTCTTCTATTTCAAAGAAAATAAAAAAAAAGTTATTCAGAGATTTATTTTTTTTTGTATTTGATGCGATTCATGAAATAGCATTTTGAATCAACTCTATTCTATACATCGAGAGATAGCATTTTCTTTTTTTATTTTTTTTTAATCAAACACTATCTTAAAAGTTAACATCATATCCCTTTATCGCGTGACTCTGTGCCCTTGCCTTGACCAAAAAAAACCAGGCAACGCACTCACTGACGTCACCGGGTGCGTTGCGGACCCAGCGAAGATCAAGACGATCCCGACGAGGCTCGCACGGTCTCCTCGTTAAAAAAATTCTCGATCGGCATGGCAGATAAGACGTTGCGGATCCAGCCGTTGGATGAGAAGCCCGGGTGCTTTCCAGCAGCTATTAAATATCGGAACCGCCACGCCAGCGAAGATGGCTACTGCGGTTGCCGCTGCCGTCCTCGCATCAAGTCTTTCTCACTCGTCCTATTGTTACCTCTCTTCCTCAATCTACTTCACCGGCATCCGTCGGCCCCTCTCCTTCTCCCTGCTACGACGCTTTGGTCAATCCTTTCGCATGGGGCACGTCACCGCGGCCACCCTCGGTCTCACGAAACCCGCCGTCGTTGAGATCCCGCAGGTATTCCCTTTTTCTCGATCTTGGTCTCGATTTCTTGGGCTTGCCATTTGCTTCGTTTGCTTGTTTCTTGGGCTTGTCGTGGTGCTGGAAGGTAATTGCTCGATGAAATTACTCAAGGACGGCTACTTTGGTCTCCAGGATTTCTGTGGACAAAAAAGTTTAATTTTGTTTTTATGACAAAGTTTTTTTTCCTTGGTTTCTGGGCCTTGGTTTCTGGATAGGCTACTGGATCTAACTCTGAGGTCAGCTACTTCTTGGTTATTTGATCACATGATCGCATTTATATATTGATGAGCGCTTTCTAGAAGTGGATTCCGGGTTCTACCGCGGTTTTTTTTTTAATTCTTTGTTTATTGTTTCTTTTTAAAAATTCCTACTGTCTCCTTATAATTAATAAATGCTTTCGATCACGGTAAGTCCTACAATTTCTAGAATTACAAGAGAGAGAGAAAAAAAAGAGGGTTGATACTGATCAAAGCAAGAACTGGAAGTGAAGGTCATCTTTGCAGCAATCAAGAGTGATATTTTTTTTTGTGGTTTTTTTTTTTTTTTTTTTTGGGGGGGGGGGGGGGGGGGGGGGGGGGGAGGGTGTTGTAGTTGTGTTATTCGGGTCTCCATGGATCAACTGAATGTAGGTGCTGAACTAGAGTGTGGGTTTTTCTGATGCGGTTGGCTGTGGTGGGTGTACTTGTATCTGGCTCTCCCTTGATCAACCTGTTGCTGGTGCAGCAATATATTCTTATTTTGATGTAATGTTGACTGATAACAGTTATCTTTGTTCTTTGAACATATGGAAGCCAGGGCAGAACTCGTTTTAGGTTTTGTTTGGATGTCTATTTTCTGTGTTAGATTTCTATCTATATGGCTGAAGGGTAATAAAGGAAAGGAGGAAGTAGAGGGAGTATGAGGGATGCTGTGCTTCAGCAATCCAGAAAAGTTGAACATATTGGAAATCACCTTGTTAACATGTAGATATCAGTGGCTTAGTCACTTTCTTCTCTTGTTCTTCACCCTCTTAATTCTGCAACTCCTTTGTCTGTAAGTGATACCGCATGGAATCACAGATAGAATGGTTTACATTCAGACAAAACCATTATCTGTGTACAAAAAACTGATTGTAATCTTCTTGTTTTGCTGAATGAGTCTTTCAAAGCTTTCAAAGCCTAGTGATATATCTTAAAACCATGCTTATGGAAGCCAGTCAGAGTGCACGTCAGTCAGTTATCAGTTGCAAAAATAAAAAATTTATACTCTTCCAGTTGTTGATTCCTGGTCCTTGGACTTTCAGACTGTTCCTCTATTCAGTTGGCATTCCTTATGTTGCTCATGTTATTATTTAAAGGTTCAAATACCTAACCATTTATTTTTTCTAAATCTCTCTCAACCGTACTTTCCTCAAAGATTCTCCCAGATTTTGTTGATCCACCTTGTACTCCATCTGATGGATTTTTAAAATCTTAATAGAAGTAATTATTACCTATTTGGTGCTCTAGGGGCTGCTGATGATTTAAAACATATGATCTTTGCCATCAAATGAGACAACATAAATAACATGTTGACAGAATGAGACTTTGACATTAAATCAAAGAGTCTACTATTGATTCCAAGCTAATTGGCTGCTAACCTGCTTATTACTAATCAGTTCTTTTTGATATGGGTTAGGGATGTGGTTTATTGATTGCATACCAGGTCTAATAATAGGGTCCTATTCCAAATGTTAACAATGACGCTATTTTTATTTTTTGTTATGAAGATTTTATCTGTTCTCTGATTAATGCATATGGTTGTTCTCTGATTAATGCATATGGTTGTGATTTATTTTAATGAAAAATGGTCTGTGTGTAGTTACGTGTAGCAAAATGTTTTCTTCTTATCTGACATCTTTGAATTTTGCAGCATGCATTTTTGTATAATAGGGCTTCTGGTGTTATGTGGCTTATTTTTGAGTTTTATGTTCATGTTACCTTATTTTTTGCAGCACATTTCTGTCGATTAGACATTTACAATATATATGTTTAAACTTGCCTCACACATAGTTTCACCTTGTTTCCTCAATTGCTTCTTTTGTAGATCGCATTCTCCGCTAAAGCGATTGACTTTGAAGAATGGAAAGGAGACATACTTGCTGTTGCTGTCTCAGAAAGATATTTTGAAGGACTCCGATTCAAAATTTGAGAACTCAATCTTGAAAAGGTTGGATGAGAAGCTTGGTGGTCTCCTGGCAGAAGCTTCGGTTGAGGAGGATTTCACTGGAAAAGCTGGGCAGTCTACGGTTCTCAGGTTACCTGGTTTGGACTTCAAAAGGGTAGGTCTAATTGGGTTGGGACAATGTTCTTCATCCACTGCAACTGCATATCGATGCATTGGCGAGTCTGTTGCGGCTGTTGCAAAGGCTGCCCAAGCAAGCAATGCTGCTGTTGTTCTTGCATCTTCCAATGGGATTTCAGAAGAGTTCAAGCTAAATGCTGCTTCAGCAATTGCATCAGGTAGGATTTCTATTTTCTTTGTCTATGATATTAAATTTCTCATTAAGGTCTCTCTGTAAGAAATTTGTGGCAGCAGTTTGATGCAACAAATTGGAGTAAGAATCACTTGATCACTGTATAATACTGGCATGAGTTTTGGATCACCTTTAACTTTTCTTCTGATTTGGTTTGTAGGAACTATGCTAGGAGTGTACGAAGACAACAGATTTAAGTCTGATTCAAAAAAGACACATCTTAAAGCAGTGGACATTATTGGTTTGGGTTCTGGACCAGAGCTGGACAAGAAACTCAAGTATGTGAGTGATGTTTGCTCTGGAGTAATTTTTGGAAAAGAACTTGTAAATGCACCAGCCAATGTGCTTACCCCTGGTTAGTTAAAGTTCATGTTTTAGTCTTTATGAATCCTATTCCCTCATGTTTTTCATTTTCATCATGATATAAAATATTTGAAGGTTCTTATGGCAACATTTCTCTTGGTTTAGGTGTACTGGCAGAAGAGGCTTCGAAAGTGGCCTCATCATACAGTGATGTTCTCACGGCAACAATATTAGATGTGGAGCAGTGCAAAGAGTTGAAGATGGGTTCATATTTAGGCGTTGCTGCTGCATCTTCCAATCCCCCTCATTTTATCCACTTATGTTATAAACCTTTAGGTGGCAATGTGCAAAGAAAGCTCGCAATTGTTGGGAAGGGTTTAACATTTGACAGGTAAATGTTCTGTTTGTAGGAGGTGATATACTTTTACTGATTTTCATTCCAAAATTCAAATAGGAAAATCTCTGGTTGATTTTCTTGGTTCTCCTTCCTACACCTCAGCTAAACTTGCTCCAAATACTAATTGCTTATACTTAAAATCTGTCTACGCCATTGCTAATTTTGGATATAAGTATCATATATATCAAGTCGTTACATGTTGGACTTGGTACCAGAACATTGGAGAAAGAAATATAAATATAACTAGATAGGACTATTGAATTTTTATTTCTTTTTTTTATTTTTTGCAGTGGTGGTTACAACATAAAGACTGGAGTAGGCTGTTCCATAGAGCTAATGAAATCCGATATGGGAGGTTCTGCAGCTGCTTTTGGTGCGGCAAAAGCCATAGCTCAGATTAAACCTCCAGGAGTGGAGGTATTTTCCCCCCTTTTTCACACTGAGTGGAAAGGATGCTGCATGTTTCCTAAAAACGATTAGCTGGCTGCTAACACTTTAAAGGTTCCCACCCTTCCCAGGTTCATTTTATTGCTGCTGCATGCGAAAATATGATTAGTGGCACAGGCATGAGGCCAGGCGATATAGTCACAGCTTCTAATGGAAAGACAATTGAGGTATCATTCTTGGTTCCTTAAAAGAAAGAGGTGCTTTAGATCCACATCAATAGGCAGGTTGAATCGACATGTGTCAGATTATCCATTATGCTTCATTCTGTGATAGAACAAATAATAAATTTTAAGATGCACAATTCAATAAAAAGATTTCAATGATTTAATTTATCAACCAAGGGCCTGTTTGGATTGGCTGTTGGGATGCTTTTAAGTGGCTGTTTCCCAGCAGCTGTATGAGATGGCTGTTGGCCAACATCTGGGCCATCTGCTATTCCAAATAGGCCCCACGTTTGGAAAGATGAAACCAGGTGCTGTTTGCCTGCCTTCCTCTCCTTTCCATTTGCTTAACCCTCTATGAATAAGGAAAAGGTGAAAGTAGGCCTATTTTGAGAGGGAATGGCACTGGGGTAGAAAAAGGTATCTAACATCAACCCTTTATGGAGTGGGAATGAGGTGGGGTTGCAGGATATTAGAACTATTTGGGACCATCTCATATTTAATTGCCTATCTGTAAGCATGACATGTTGCCAACCAAAGTTGTTGCAACTACAAGTTAAGAATTCTTTTTCCAGAAATTTCAAAGAGAGAGTATTTATCCTGCTTTGAGGGGGCAAATACGTACACACAAAATGTTATTTTCCCAAAAGCATCAAATAGATTCATTATTATCTGGATTCCCTGGCTCTGCCAGTGGTTAGGGTACTTCAATTCATAACAGGTTTTAGGTTTAAATAGTTTTAGCTTAAAGTGTCAAAACATTTCTACTGAAGTGTTGTACCTTTTCATTTTCACTATGATATGAAATCCTAGTCCTTTGATAGGAAATGGCATTCTAGTTAACTCAGTCTGGATCAGCTAGTCTTAATATCTTTATACATTTGTTCCATACATATTTCTACAGCATGAGAGTATTCCTTTACGAGGTCTTTTGGAGGTTTATGAATCAAGCACTTTGGAAAACCTGGATTGTTGGCACCTGTCTCAAGTGATGTGCTAATGCTGTGTAGTTGTCGATGCTCATTGGATTATAATGAAGCCAACTCATAAATTTTGACTCTTGTGATATATTCACATTTTAACTTTCGAAAAACAAAAGAATCTGAGCATATTGATTAGCCAAAACACACTATGAGGCATTTCATTATACTTATGTTGGCTTCTCCTGTTTTATGCTGATTAATCATCTTCCCAGCTTATGATTTTGTGTTAAATACTCATCATCTCAACCTTACTCCCCATTTCAGGTCAACAATACTGATGCTGAGGGAAGGCTGACGCTTGCAGATGCTTTGGTTTATGCCTGTAACCAGGGAGTGGAAAAGGTATAGACATCCTTCATGATTACTATTATCATTTCTGTGGAAGTCTCTATTCTCCTGATCTTCTTGACTGTCAAACCAATTGTTTAGTGGCTGGTATCTATGATTATCTTTTTATATTTATTTTGGATGTTACCATGGATGTTGCTTAAAGGCATAAAAGGATGATCTCCATGGTGTGGACCTTTGATGCATCAATAAGCTCATTGGATGTTACCATGGATGTTGCTTAAACTATTTTACCATGGATGTTGCTTAAACTATTCTACAGAATCTGAGACCCCATTAACACCTATGGTAGCATTATATGGTAGAATTTATGTCACAATAATTCCAGTCCAATCATGTTGTGTGTTTAAATATGTAAAAACTGAGCATGATGTTATAAATAGTCTAAGTTAATTGTTTCTTATGAATTTTACCCCACCAAAACATAACTTATGTCAACAGAAATTATAAGTGTCTTAAAATACTTTGCAAAGTTATGCATAAAGGGTACCACAATAAGCATGATAACCAGAGGAAAAAGAGGGGGGGGGATGTTGGGGAGGGGATGTTGAGAACTTCCTGTAGGGTGCAGCGTAATGACTCATTTTTTGTAAAGCATATTTCACCAGTCTGAATACAATTTCTGCTGATACTTTTATCGCTGTTGCATGCAGATAGTTGATCTGGCAACTCTAACTGGTGCTTGTGTGGTAGCGTTGGGGCCCAGTGTTGCAGGTAAAATGTGTTAACAATCACAATTCTCCACATACCCAAATTGTTGTTTTGTTCAGAAGTTATCAAGATCAAGATTTTGATGGTAGTCGCCATGAAACAGTGGGGCAATATTGCATTCTTGATTTACAATTGCCATGGTAGCTAGCACATAGAGAGGATAAACGGGCTAGTAGTATGGAGAAGCATTTGGTTTTCAGTAATACTAGAACAGCCACCAGCTTGCTGCAACATTGTACCAAATATCTTATTTCAGGACAGCAATTTATGTTGTATGCTTGTTTGCTGACCTTTTTCTCGCTGCATCATTTTGCTTCTTCATTAACGTGATCTAAGTTCATGCCTAGTTTTTCAGGCTGCAAAGATGTGGGTAGGGGGTGATATGTCTGTCGTCAACTGGAATATATATGCTGCTTGCTAGTGTTTTTTAGGGGTGTTTGAAATTGTAGTCCTACTAATATTAAGTTAAAATGATGAAAAAAAGATTTGCTTTGAGAATACAATGCTGCTTTTCCATGAAGGATTGAACTTCAAATGGTAGGAATAGGCTTGTGATTTATGGTTCGTTTTGTCTATCTATTATGCTACTCATTATCCTTCTGTTTGGGTGATTTGCAATGTAGGGTATGAGAGGAAACATGCATTAAGCTTGTTTTCTACATATGTCCTTGATAACCAATGCCATGTTGGCCAAAAAAATTCTCACGTTGAGCTGTTGCACTGTCAGAGCTTTTCAATGACACGGTTACCCTTTTTTCACAGGGTTTTTCACACCCAGTGATGACCTAGCAAAGGAGATTGTTGCAGCTTCAGAGATCACAGGGGAAAAGTTTTGGAGGATGCCATTGGAGGAAAGCTATTGGGAGTCGATGAAATCTGGCGTGGCTGATATGGCAAACGCTGGAAGTCGTCAAGGTGGCGCCATTACAGCTGCACTTTTCCTGAAACAGGTTCAGATTACATCATTCTTTCCCATCTCTCCCTTAATTTAGTATTATAGGAGCAACTCCTGTTTTCTTGACCATATCATCACCATGATTATTTGGGCATGTTTAGATCTGACTTCAGTCATGATATTTGTGATATTTGTGATCTGAAATAAATCCTGAAAAGCAGAATTACGAGACCACGGAAACTAGGTTTTGGATGATGTGGAAGATGTGGAAGAAAACAATTCATCACTTAAGTGTTGATTTAAAAGTTATTGTTTGAAGTAGATTTTCTCGGTATCATGGTATCTCCTTTATGATACCTCCAACTGTCATAGCATGTGCTGGTTCTCTGAATGCCAAGACTAAAAATTTAAAGATGATAAGGAGTGAAATAAACAAGAAATTGGATATTTTATCGTGTAACTAGTTACAATATCCATTTTGGTTTTTCTTTTGAAGTAACCAATAGAAATTTTAAATTGTATTGAATTGATCAGAGGAAGGAAACATTATTCTGGAAGTAAAAAGTCTCCATAGAGTGTTGTGGAAGGAGGCATAGTTTTGGATTTTATTTTTTGCCTTAACTGGTTTTATTTATTAAATTGATTTGGTTTGGTGAAATACGAGAGCAAGCTAAAAAGTGATTATAATTACAGAACTGATTGAAATCCTCCTTTTTTGCAGTTTGTTGATGAGAAGGTCCAGTGGCTGCATATAGATATGGCAGGGCCTGTAAGGAATGATAAGAAACATTCAGCAACAGGGTTTGGCGTTTCGACCTTGGTTGAATGGGTTCTGAAAAACTCTTCTTAGATCAAGTTGAGGTTTGCGAAGTGGATGCATTTCTCTTCGTTGATAGGAGTGGCCGTGGAGGTGGAAGATCTTGTCATACCAATAACGGTTGTTTCTCTTAAAAAAGTTGCTTCATTGAAAAGCACTGGTGAGCCCTGATGCTTTTCCTTGGATATGCGTTAAATTGAACATAAATATTTTGTTCCACTTTTATCTGTACTTTGTTGAAAGCCAGAACAAATCGATTCCTCTATTGCATGTCTTTATCCTTTGTCTGTGTTACCCAGATCTTTTAGCTATTTGTGGTGATTGTCCAAAAAGATGGACCAACTCATCCAAGGATCCTGAGCGCTTAGGGCTTCAAGTTTGGGAACAAACTAGTTCTCTCTCATTTTGCCTGGCTTTTTGGTCAAGCCGAGTTAGTAAGATTAGGCAATCCAAGAAAAGAAGCATCTCTAAGCATCAACTGTGGTATCGAAATAAAGTTGAGAAAGAAAATGCAAGAGCCAAACATGAGTTTCCCCAAGTAAAGAACTGCAATTAGATCGGGTTGACCCATAACTTGATCCAGTGTTCACTCAGTTAGATCTGACTTGATCTTTATTTAAAGATATGCATGTTGGATTCAGTTTAATAATTAGACCAGATGCAAATTTTGGATTGAGCATGCATGTTGGATTTTTCAATCTAATTCAGTTGTATATTATTTGAGGTTAATTTGAATAAATAAAATGGATTTGATCTAAATTTGGTTTCATCTAATCCAAAAGCTCAAATCATAAACCTTATATATATATATATATATATATATATATATATATATTAAATAAACTCTTATTTAAACTATTTATTCTTTTTCATCTCAACAATTACATATCCTTAATCTATTTGTACATAACTATATTCAAATATTTATATTTCATTTTTTATTTTCGTAGATTCTTTTTTATAATATCTCCTAATATATATATATATATATATATATATATATATATATATATATATATATATATTAAAATTATTATTTGTAAACTTAAGAATAATTAATTACTTGGATAAAATTATTTTTATTATGTTATTTAAAATTGTTGGTAATTTTATATTTAATTATTAATTATTAGATTTTAGCTATAAAAGAGTAGTTAGGCATTTGATTCAAGCTATAATTCTAATCTAACTTGGTTCAGGTCCTGAAAATTAAATTTTGGAGTGGTCTAGGTAAATCCAATTTAAATGGCTTATTGGCTCAAAAATTCTTCTCAAACTTGTTTTAATCTGATAAACTAATAAATTGGATCCAAACTCAAAATTATGACTCTGACATGAAATCAGGCAGGATCTCAATAATTCTGTAAGAAAAAAAGATTTGCTAGATAATTAGCTACCTTGCTAGTCTCATGGAAAATGTGGGAGCTTCAGCTCTCTAAGGCTAAAAAGAATTTTCGCCACGTGTTGCTTTGCAAAGTGCCATAACTGCGTTGAGACCACTTGCTGCACCAAGTTTAATGAAATTATGATATATGAGCCACAGATGATGCACCATTTCTATTTGATGGTGAGTGACCAAACTTTTCTTTCACTACAGCCCAGTTATCAAGAGAACCAAACAAATCCTTGTCATCTGAGCAAGAAGAAAAACGTTCCATTCCTACTTTAAAGTAGAGCAAGAAAACAGGGCGTGACCGATGCTTTCATTTTCTGTGTCTGAAACAATATGAAGCGTCAAGGCCTCTACCACAAAGAGCTGAAGTACAAGGGATGCATCCCCATTTTAATCTCCAGACAGAGAGCTTGACCCTTGCATGTACTTTAAGCTTCAAAATGCAACCAAAAGACAGATTGTGATGTTGAATTGATGGCCTCATAGATCTGCAAATCTTCTTAACATTAATCTTGTTTTCTAAATATATCCCCCCACCTTTAACATATTCTTGCTGTGTATGAGTTAAAATATTTCTTGCAACTGATTGTTGAGGGAAACATTGTGAGAGCAATCTAATAGTTCCATTCACCATCGTCGAGCATGAGATTCTTCATCAAGTCAGCCAAAGGTCTCCATGTTAATAGAAACAGCCATTCTAGACAGAGGTAGATTGTCAAACCAAGGTTCAGCAAAGATATTAACAGATTCTCCATTGCCAATGATGGGCCATTTAAATTCTGCCTCTAAGCTCTTCCCTGCACAGGTCAGGGACTAACAAATTCTTTAAATCATGTATTATTTTTAAAAAACACAAAATACTTCGAATGTGAATTTTGAACAAACTAAAGAGATCCACAGCAATAAGGCAGTTCTGATATAGAACCCACAAGCATCCATTACGATGCCTAAAAGAGATGCTTAACACAGAAGTTAATATCTATCGAAAGAAAATGCTGAGATAAAGCCCTAAACATCAAAGTTATAAATCATTTATAAAACTCATGAATAGAGTGCAAGTACATCAGTCAAGGCTTGTCGTAGTGATCACACCCCTCTGCTTGCCAACAAGAGATTCTAGATTTGATGCTTGGAAGATGCACCTGGAAAAGAATTTGAATCTAGATAATTACAATACAGGTCTGGATCTGCAAGGTCGGTCCCCTTCTCCTTGGAGGAAAAAAAAATAATATTGCAAGCACAAGAGCTACTACTGTCAGCAAAAATGATCACCAAGAATTACTTGTCTTAAAAAGATCAATTATTCCAATTTCAGCAATAATTTGTAATGAGTCACTCTTCAATCAAATAAATCAGGAGAGCGGCTTGGCACGAGTTGTTGGATCTTCCTTGGCTTCCAACCACATCATGAAGAGATAACCGAGCACCCACAGAAACACATACTGGAAGGGAACCCAACATAAAATTGCAAGAAGACTCAGAATGCTTCCAACATACTGTGGGTCCTTAACGTACCCAAAAGGGAATTCTGTTACCCATGGAATTTTCTTCCCAAACCGTACACCGTAGTAAGTGCCTGCCTCCCCAAGCAATTGATACACCCTGACAGTAATGATTTAGAATTTAGAGTTAAGGAGATGGAAACAAAATTTGATTCTTGATGGAAATCTCGAAGCACTCGAACATTAATCCAGAAATTCATGTAAACATATAGATATTATTCAATCTGTGTATAAGTTTGTTATATGTCATTACCAATGGCACTCATTTGGATGGGCACTACCATGCAATGGAACAAATAATAACACAATAATAAAAGCATGCATATTAACCCTGATCCAAAATACCAGACAGTAAAACAGTAGGGCAGTAAAGCTATAAAGAATCCATTAAGATCCAAGATGTTTTTATGTATATTTGCGGCTGCAGTTATTGGCACCCTTTTTCTTTTTTGGGTCAGAAATAACCATATCTTTTAATGAACTGATATCAGCAATCAAGAACGGACTATTTAAGTATGATCATAAAATATCTTAGCTATGAACCTTAAAAAATCCCATTCCACAAACAACTTAATTCATTTCCACCATAGGTAAAATCATTCAACAATTTATCTTGTTAACAAAGGGCATGTTTGGTATTGCTGTTACTTTCATGTTTTGGTTTCATTATTAATTAGTGATATACCATATGGAGATTGCTGGCCCCATGTAGTTGAGAAAAGGCTTAGATGAGTTGAGTTGAGTATACCATATGAAGATTGATGTTAAAGACAGCATTTGGAAAAAAAACTTCTGCTTTGCCTTGCTTTTGTTTTCGGTCTTTTTGCAAGCAATTAATCTTGGTTACTGAAAGCTCTATAGATTTTATCAGCAATTTAAAAAACAAAAGGGTTTCATCATACATGTTTTCCACTCTAGTTCATTTTTCTTCTTGGGTTTTGAAAACATGAACAGAGAACAAAAGCAGTACCAGACAGGACCTAAGATCTTCATAATTGATCCAGAGAAAAGCAGTTCTGCCACTACAGTATATTAGGCAGGTGTCAATAACTGCAAACACAGAATTAATAATAAACCATATATCTATCCTGTGAACATATTGTGTCAAAGACAAGCTCTTCGGATGGCCATAATATAGATGATGAACAATATTTGTTCCTCCCAAGAACAGATTAGGTAGAAAGATCCGAAGAAATTAGTTGAAATAAATAAAGAGCAGCATGTAGACCTAATCAGTTGACCTATAACCATGACTGATAGTCCTTGCCTCATTCGAGAACAGATCATGCAAGAATTAGGTTAGCTAACAGTGAAGCACAAACATGGATATGGACTAAACGATCTGCCTATCCTCCATATTAGTATAAGCACTAAACCTTTTTGTTCATTTGTTTTCCATGGCTGCTTCAGAAACCCTTCTTGGTTTAAATGTAATATCACTAACTCCTAGTAAGTGATCACAACCAGGTCACCATCTCACCGGCTGGAAAAGTAACTGCATATTCCAATGCTACATCCCACACTAGCATGTCCAGTGTTTAAAGGATGCATTCGAGTCACTGAAAAAGGGGTCTTGTAAGCTAATTTGTCCACCACCCTGCTTTGGTTATACATAAGAAGAGGGCGGTAATTGAGGATGTCTTAGATGGGCAAGGTGGAGAAGCAGATGACCAAAAGGTAAGTGTGGCATAAGGCATGGTAATGAATGTATGGTAAATATAGAAAAGAAAATGAATATATTTGAAGACACATAGCGACTACATGAATACAAGATATGATGGTATGGAGAAATATGAAATTATCCAGACAGGTCAATTCTCAAACACAAAAGAAAGAGAAAAGGGAATATTAAATTCATTATAAAGGGTCAAAGAAAGAAAATATAACCAAAAATAGATAAAAGCTTGCATGGAAGTAGTGAACAGATTATAGACGATTCCATTTTGGAGAACTTAGGTGAAAAACAATGTCCAAATAGGAGAAGTAAAAATAACACCAAATGGATGAGGCATGGTCCATCTCTTATGTTTATGCATATGTGGAAACAAAACATAAGCAATAATGGCATAATATGCCATGCTACAGGTTGATCAAGGAAACCTGGGCTGATATCCTATTAGCTTTAGCAGCTCTTGCCAATAATCACGGCACTCCTTTTGTAATTCTCTCTCCCAAATCTGCTGATGCTTGCATCTCTCTACAAAACTATGTGATGTTGATCTGTTGTTAAGACCTGGAATGATTCTTCAAATTAGTTAAAAAAGCATACATTGTACCCGATGACCAAAACTATTCCGGTGAGGATGAGATCAGCTCTGTTTGAGGTCTCTAACACAATCAATCTCTTAACAACATAACCAATATGATCATTGTAGAGAAGTTCTTCCACAAGGCCTTGCAAATAATAGCTCATTGTTTCATGTAAACGAACCTAGGAGTTCGGCCCCGAAATGATTAAGATGAAGTAGAGTTCTGCATTTCTTCATCACTTGCTTACATTTAGCTAGTGTAAGGATTCAAACTCTGATATAGAAAAACAATCTAAGACAGGATATCGTTTTCTACTTATCATTGTTGGTTCATCATGCCTTCACATGCAACATGGGTCATGCAAGATGGGTACAGCAACCCCCCCAAACCAAAAATAAATGTGGCACCATATTATACAACCCATACTACAAGGAAGTGCTTAAGTTGTCCACAAGGCTAATTCAGTAGTTCTTAAGTTGTCCATATATTAAAGTCTCATGACTCTCTTGCTCATACTCTATCTTGTGTTACTCATGTAAACAAATAAGCTAGCTTCAAATAGCATAAGAGCCAACCCTAAGTTGACACTCTTTGCAGATGACGATCAATGAAGCCAAACCCAAATGTTTGCGACAAGGCTTGATGATTAATGTTATGGTCTAAAGACTAAACAAATACGCTCTGACTGATTGATTTATAAAATTCTAGAATTAATTGTCAATTAATGGCGAGACATTCTGCGATTTCGAAAAGCATATGGTTTTATACCAAGATTTTTTTTTTTTTTTTTCCAGCATTGGGACCGATCCCTCTTTCAACACAACTATAGTGGTCTTTACCATTTCACACATTTCCAAATATTCTAATCAAAGAGTTGCTTGGCTAAATCCTGGGATACCAAGGTTAAACAACAACTTTCATGAATTGAAAGAAAACACTTTATTTCTTTAAATCCGAACTAAGATGAAAACAATGTTCCGTAACTCATCAAAGGACAAAATGTGCGTGCGAGCGAGCGAGAGAGAGAGAGAGACTTACCTGTAGTTGAGAAACTGGCCAAGGGCGAAGAGGGGGTAGCAGTACCACGGCGGCCAGGAGAATCGGGCAACGGAGAACAGAGCGAGGAACTGGAGGATCTTGAGGACATGAGAAACCTGAGCCATTCGATGGGAGGGGTCCACCCCCTTCCCGCATACATCCACCCACGCCTGCGGGTAGTTCCATAGAAGGTAGTAAAAGGGGAAGGGAAGCACCACCCCGATGCCCGCCGCCGCTGCCGCCGCCGCCGCGCCGCCCATACCTCACCTTCCCACATCCAGAGCGAACCCCGAATGGAAACTTCTGTTAAATTGTTGTGAACCGGATGGAATCGGTTCAACCGAACCGGTTTTTGAGTTGTGGACCTGAAGCCTAAGCGGCGGGGGCGTGAATTATAATTATAATAAATTAAATAGATATTATATAAGGCTCGAAACTAGAAGGCTTTGACGAGAGGGCCGAAGCGTTTCCTTTGCGGCGAGAGAGAGAGAGAGAGAGAGAGAGAGAGCGAACGGAGGGAGGAGGAGAGGACTCCTCTAGGTACGAACTACGATACTTTGTCTCGATTTTGTTTGAAATTAGGGCTTCTTTTTTCGGTGAAAGGTGTGTTGGTTTTCAAGGTCGTGTGTGGGTTATTGACGGTAGGCGTGGGACTCGGTTAATTATTGTTCTTTTATGGACATCAGATGAATGAGTTTGGAAAGATTAGGGATTCGATCGTTTAATTTGCAGCTGAGGTTTATGCTTTTCTGATAAAATTCATGCTTTTGTTCCATCGATTTGCTTAGAATTTCATGCGTACAATTTTCGTGAGTTTATCAGTAGCGGTACTTATTTTGTTTCATTTGTTCCCTGTTTATGTGTGATTCCAAGGAAGTTTCGGACACTAACTAAATATTTCAGAATTTTGATTCAATAAAAATTGTAATCTAATGTTGGGTTCTGTTTGCTCTTTCCATGAGATTCATAAGAAATGGTAAAAACTCATTTGGTAGCAAAGTTTTCTCATTTAATTGATTTTGAAGAGTCTCTTTGATTTGCCAAAAATAACAGATAGGGTGTGCTTATATTCTAATATTGGGTTCTGTTCGCTCTATGAGATTTCGTAGCGAAGTTGTTTTGGGATTGGATACATCATCAGGCTTGTGCAATGCACCGCATAGAGAGTCAAATTTGTATAGGCCATAGAGACATCTGTCTTTGTAGAAGATTGCTACGTTTTATGTGAGATTGTAAAGTTTTGCTTGATATTAGTGATATAGTTGTTGGCATGAGGTTTGGAAGGACTATTCAAAGGTAGGTGCAGGTAGATTTGGTGGCATTGGAGGTTTCTTGTGTTGGAACTTCATTTAGAATACCAGAAAAGTCATGGTCATATTTAGTTTGAAGATCCATATAATCATTTTATTCATTAGTGACTGGTAAAAGTCGTTCATCGTACTGTATGGTGTATTGGAAAGGACGGGCTGGTGTAACATTGTGGATTAAGAAGGGGAAGGATGCTTTTATTTTTTGTGGACAATGGAATATTGTATGACATATCTTACAATTTTATGGCAGTAGATCATGTCTACATGACAGTAGCATTGTCGGATGTTCATGTGGATTTACTTCCAGAAAGGAATGTTTTAATCACAATAACCATACAGATTCATAGTCATCAAGGTGGATTTTGATCAGAAGTGTGACAATGTTTAAGCATATTTGATATCAACTTGTGTAATTTAATACAATACTTTCGTTTTTTAAAGTTGCACTATGAGTTGGTAGAACTAGTAAAGCACTTCTAGATTTTGTACCGTGGGAAGATTGAATCCAATATGCGGTTGGCAAATAAAAGTCCAAAGTAGAGAAATGGTTAACTATGAGTCAAGTCTCCTTAATTTTTGGGAATTTGGAACTGCAATGGATTGATGTTATGTGAAGATAAGTGGGTCTGTGGTTTTTTGTGGCCTCCTTTGGTCTTCTTGGTTGTTTCTTTTATGCGTTGTAAATTTAAACATGACAGTTTAATTAACTATTTTGCATCCAGACACTATTAATCTTGTAACAATGCCCTCTGGGGAGAATGTTTCCTACCCATTGCATCTCATGTTGTTAATCTGTTGCGGTTTGCAATATTATCCTTCGTTCTAGATCACAATATAGGTTTCTTGAATTGCTTTACTCGATGCGGAGGTTCCAGCATTGGAGGCTGTAAATTCGTATAAAGTGTGACTTAAAAAACAGGGAAGTCTATATATGGCTAAGGGGTTGGGTTGAGGAGTAGTGGAGATGCCTTTGGTCATACATGTTTTTCTGTTCTGATGATCTAGCAATGGGATGCAGAACTGGATGATTCATGCATGTGAGAGTGATATCGATGCGTAGGCTTTTGAGTTTAGTGGTAACAAAGGAATTAACTTTTATGAAACAAAGTAACTCTCTTTGCCAGTTTATGAAACAATATTTTATGATTTGCTAAGTAACCGTAAAACATGATTAAACTCCTAAAACATACTTAATCTGACATACTATAAGATCAAAACCTATAACTCTTAGTGCACAAATTACCTAGAACCATCAGGATTTTACTGAACTAAAGGAAGAATTACATCAAAAAAACTTAATGTGGGTTATGTATTATTCATCTCAGTATGTTGCAGTTATATAAAATTTTTAGTAAATCTTGGTAGGATTCACTCTTAAGGCAAAACATGGATACAAGTTTTATGTGTTTTTCCCCCGAGAGATGGAATTTTGTCTTTAGTATGTTGGTTTCTTTCTTGCAACCGTAAGCCTCGTATCTCCTGGTCATCGATCCATGTTTTCTTTATTCATCATTAAGCATTGCAATGTGGCAGATAATTTGAGAACATTTTATCGTGTCCCATCCCTAGGGATGGAATTTTATTGGCACTTGTATGATTGGCCTCTCTATCTCTTGTGGACTTTCCCCACTAACGTAGAAGGGGTGGCAGGAGTCTACCATTGTAATATTTTGGTATACATTGTTGCAGGGGCATGGCCTGAATGAATCAAAATTCTTTCATTCCTTTCTTCCGCCTAAGCTGGATTGCATGTTGTAGTATTTATATGTAATTTACATATATGGTCCAGCTAATGTAATGCATTGTTCTTGTTTGGGTGATTTTTAATATGTATTTATAAATTCATGGCTAATTGAATGTACTGATTGAAGTTTCATGACTGGAGCAAAAATAACAGCAACTTTTCAAGTAATTAGATGTTTCAAAAGTGTCAGTCTATTTTATGGTGGGGAGAGAGAATCAAAGGATTTAAATATATTCATGGTGGTTTCTGGACTTTGTTTGAACATAATTGAGAATAATAATGGGAAAGTCTCCTATTATCGGGGTCTTTCAAAATCAGACCAGTAGTTGAGGAGAGGAGGAGCTCAGCGTGAGGGTTGGTTTGGATGACTAGTTTGATGGAGTTCTGTTGTGATTACTAATGATGTTATTGTTATGCTTAATCAACTTTTCAAGTAATTAGATGTTTCAAAAGTGTCAGTCTATTTTATGGTGGGGAGAGAGAATCAAAGGATTTAAATATATTCATGGTGGTTTCTGGACTTTGTTTGAACATAATTGAGAATAATAATGGGAAAGTCTCCTATTATCGGGGTCTTTCAAAATCAGACCAGTAGTTGAGGAGAGGAGGAGCTCAGCGTGAGGGTTGGTTTGGATGACTAGTTTGATGGAGTTCTGTTGTGATTACTAATGATGTTATTGTTATGCTTAATTAGAGATATGCAAGTGTCTTGGTTTGTATTCAACTACAATTATGTAATGCAATATAATCTTTTTTGCATTACTTGTTAGTCCATTATAAAGTGGTTTGCTGGGACAAGAGAGCGATGGAAATATTATCCAGAAGCTATTAAACAAGTTTTCACAAGATCGAGACAAGATAAAATTCCTATCCCTAAAACAATATAGCTTCTTTAATGTTTTTGTGGAGCAGACACTAATTTACCATAGGGACACTACTTCAGCATGGTAGATTTAAATTGAATAGGGTTAAAAAACTCTGGTGAACTTTATACCTGACATATGCTGTTAAGTTCTAATTTGGTTGATCTGCTGTTAGTTTTCTGTTCTGTCTTGTAGAACTATAAGTCGTGTGATACAGATGACCAGAAAAGGGAACTTTGGTAATCTCTGACAACACTCCTCATGAGATGGTAGGATCTGGATGAGCTTGATGTTTTTGTGAGATTGTTGTCGTTCTAAATTGTGAAATATTTTGATTATATTGATTGTGCTTTGTCTGCCTTTTTGGTTTTAAGACGCCTTCTCAGAGAAACTTGCCCTTGATATGAAGTTGACAAGATAAAGCCATATATATGACCCAAGATCTCACCTTTTCTGATTATGAGGCACCAAACAAATCACATTAGCTTGTTCTTTTTTCAGTGTAATAAGGTAATAAATGACAAAATATTTTGCATTGTCTTATCTGATTGAACCTTATTCCAATCTTTGAACAAAGTTTGTCACAATCATAGCATGACTTGTTTGAATTTCATTGCAAAATTCCTAAAAAGAGTTTGCTAGAATAAAGTGTTCCTTTGGCAAGTAGACACCCATGGCTTCGGCATAGGTAGCTCTGCAACACATACAGGGAGCACAAAACACCATACTGCAGGGATGGTAGAAATTTGTTGTTAAGTTTTTTAAACTTCTAACCAGACACAGCTTGGCACCTGAGGGCATATTACGAACTTCTCATCTAAATTATGCAAATAAGTTGAATATATTTGTTTTTAATGGTTGACATTTCTTTCTATTTTATCTACCTATATTAGCATGGTATTATTCCAGATAGAACCATGCCTCTTAAGCTTCGAAGCATAATATTGCTACATGCACTCTATGAAAACCTCTCTTTTGATGGCTGCAGGTACTATTTGTCTGCTGGAAATTTGCTAAGATGGGTCACTCAGAGGTTGGGATGCCCTTGCAGTCAAAATCACCAGAAGCTCCAGCTATCAGTCAAAATTTGGCTGCAGCATGTCCAATACCTGATTCAAAGCCAAAGAAGAAGATCTGTTGTGCCTGCCCGGACACAAAGAGGCTGAGAGATGAATGTATTGTGCAGCATGGCGAGGCTGCATGTGAGAAATGGATTCAAGCCCATTTACAGTGCCTTCGAGCCGAGGGGTTCAAGGTCTGATGCTTCATTGGAGGACATTTGGAGTTGGGTAGTTTTTCATTCCTATTATTTGAGGACTAGATATTTTCTACACCAGAGTTAATGATCTTTGCAGTGAAGATTGAGAAATAAAAATGGTCAAATGTTATCGAGTGCCATTTTCTCAGAAGATGTTGATTATTATTTTACTTACTCTGTTAAGTTACTCAATTTTTGGTTCGAAAATATGCAAACAATACTTTGATCAATCAGAACTTTGACTTAGATTGTTAATGGTGGGAACCGGAGACTTATCTTGTTCACAGCGCGAAGCAGAAGCGCTGGGATTGTCGGGAGTTATCAGAGTCTCCAGTTTGTCTACATCCCTAGGCCGCAGTGGAGAGAGGGAGGATCGGCGGTGATATCGCGGAGATGGGAAGAACAAAAGTGAGACAGAGAGGCTTCACTCACTCTCTTTATCTTTGTTTCTCTGAAACAGAGGTCTTCCCACCGCCTCATGCGTGAGGTGGTGGTAAGTCAGGTGGATGCTTGATCTGGCATCTAATGCTAGGTTAGCTCCAACAATTTTCTACTGGTCCACACAGAAACTTACCTACAATCTCATAATCTCCTCTTACCTCTCTCTTTTAGTAGGATGTGTGATCCAACAAATTCACACGCAGTAATAAATAGTGAAAATGCTACATTAAGTTAATAAATAACTAATATAGCATATAAGCGATGCAGTTCAATCTCACTATATTCATAATCACATGCAGTTTCATAATCACATGTAGTTCATGCACATAATTGCCTGGGCAATGAATTACAAAACATAAGGTCACGAATAATCTTTCTTGAACATTATACTAATTCATCTTTATCTAATTAACATTCTAGGATTGTCTCATATGGTTGTATTAATTTCATAACCATTGAGGATAAGGCTAAGGAAGTCAAAGTTTAAGACGACTTTCTTAGCTTTATCCTCCAGGGTCATGAATTAATACGACCATATGGGACAATCCTAGGACATAACACAGTTGTAAGGCTCACATGGTAATGGAAGGAAATATATCACGTTACCCTTTACTGGATCGACTTCAGCACATGCAATATGATCATGCTACGGCGGAGCTTTCACTTAATGGATCATGTAATACTCAAAACCGTACGAACACAAATTAGGTATCACAAAGTTGTCTAACTCAAGCACACGCAAATGCTTTCAGTTCGACTGCACTAGGCTTAGGAGCACGACTTTGCGGGCATATAAGAAGGTAATTTTATTTATAATTTATGTAGCATATTTTGTAACTCAATATAATTTATGTAGCCCATTTTGTAACTCATACAGTTTGTAACTCATACAGTACCTTATGTAACCTATGTCATCTGCAACATATACAATCTATAACTCATACAGTGCCTTATGCAATCTATGCAACCAGTCTTATCCTACTCACTATAAAAGTAGGCGATATGTGGAGTATGGCATTCATATACGCTACCAATATAAACTCATAATTTTTTGAAAAAAATCAAATTATGGATGGGATATTATGAACTGGTTGGGAACTTAAATATCTTCTTGTTGGTAGATTGACAGATTGACAGGATTCTTAATGCGCCGAGCTTTTTCTTTTATTGAACGTGGAGATGCTTTTTTTCCCTTGTTGCTTTACTGATGTTAGGAGAGAGATTTTTTATGTAGTTTGATGGCTACCGGAATCCGATATATTTTTTATGCAGTTTGATAGCTACTGCCACGCAACCAACCATGCGCAAAATCTTTGAGTTGTTGAAGGATACAGCGAGGAATAGGTCAGCTCGTAAAGATGCAAGATTCTATGATCCCTGTAAAAATAACGGTTTTGAATTTTTTTTTTTAAATCTTGATTCTATTTCAATTTTTTATATCAGGAATATCTATCTTATTTATTTAACTACTCATAAATCTGTGAAATAAATTGGATTCTATTTCTTTCTCTGTTTAACTCTTAAACAAGGTTAGACTTGGTCGAAGTAATTCTCTAATTTTCACATGATCGAGAAGTCATGGTTAGTGTTTGAAAATATATGGATAAATGTAGGATTTGTTCTTCGCTCAAGACAATCATGTTTATGTTATAGTTTGAATATGTAATTTATTAATATCTTTAGTGTATTAGTATTTGAAATGAGTGTTTAGTTATAATGTTATTTGTTTTTTTGCTCTTACTTTTTTTTAATTTTTAATTTTTTTTAAAAAACGGATGATCGCATTAGTCTAATGCGAGTCAATCCTTATACATCAAAAATAAATTTACTTTAATATAATTGGCAGGATCATCCTGTTTCCACATCCAAAAGCCTGAGTGGTAGGCCACAGAGGCTCCCACCCAATCCGCCGCTGCATTAGCTTCCCTGTAGATATGCCGTACTGTATGAACCTCCCAAAGGGCAGATCGATATCATGGAGTAAAAGGGTTGCTAGGTATGTAAGCACTGGGTCCTGCCAAACCCAATGGATAACCATAGTGGAGTCCCTCTCGATGAAGAGACAATGAGCATGTAAGCTCTGGGTGGCGTGACAATGAGCATGTAAGCTCTGGGTGGCGTATGAGATACCAGCCAAAGCGTCATAAAGCTCAACCAGAGGAGCTGAGAAGTCAAGGAGGCCAAATCCGCCCACCGTTAACAAAAGACCATTGGTTTTTAGCTCTTTCTTTGAGTGTGCTAGGTCTTTTTTGACGGAGTCTCATTTCGCGAATTTTGGCTTTGCGCTCATAGGAGTAAAATAATTTTGAAAAAAAAAATTTAAGAATTAAAAAAAGTTGAAGGTGTTTTATTATTGGCTTTCTATCTATCTTTGCCGATGGAGTATCATTTATCTCCTCCATCCAATAGTACATAAGCGTAAAATAAATAAATAAATAAAATATATATTTTGGTATTATGATTCTTATTTAAAATTTATTTTGATCTTATTTTTAAGGTGTAATAGTTTTGATGATGCTGATCACTATGAGCCGATGTCCATGAGTGTCTGTGAGTGCACTGTGAACTTGCTGATGAAGCTTTACTTCACGCCGAGACTTGCAGGAAGTTTTGGAGACCGGATATTCCGATAGAGACCCTCTGAAGCTCAAGTCAGTGACCATAATCACAGTCGTAAGCTTGAGAAAGCTCGATAGAGAGTTAGAGATCAAAATGCTCTTTGAGCATTTGAGTATTTATACTTGATCAGGGTCCTCTTACCCATTTTATTGATGCTTGGAACCTTGTCATCTGGTGATGGAATGAGTCACGTGGAGTCTCATGATAGACGATGACTTTGTGGATGGAACGTCAGAATTAGTGGGATCTATCCCATCTGATCTGGGTGATTGAGCTTCATGATGAATGATGACTTTTTGGGCTCATCTGATTTGAGTAATTAAGGCTTCATGATGAATAATGACTTTTAGGCTCTTTGCTAGAATTAGTGGGTTTGTCCCATCGAATATGCAGATCACAGTGGTTGGTGGGCCCTATCTTATCAGTCACGTGGCTGCAAACAATCGGTGGGCCCTGTCTTATCAGAGTTAAGGTCGCTTTGCAAGCTGGGGCCGAGTCCGGAGATGAGGCCACCTTGGAGCCGGGCCACCTTGGAGGCTGGGGTCGAGTTCGCAATCGGTAGGCCCTGTCTTGTCAGAGTTAAGGCTGCTTTGGAAGCTGTGGCCGAGTTCGGAGATGAGGCCACCTTGGAACCGGGCTGCCTTGGAGCTGGGCCCACCTTGGAGGCTAGGACCGAGTCCAAAGATGAGGCCTCCTTGGAGGCCGGGGCTGAGTCTGAAGATGAGGCTGCCTTGGAACTGGGGCTGCCTTGAAGCCAGGGCCACCTTGGAGCCTAGGGCCGAGTCCAAAGATGAGGTTGTCTTGGAGGCCGGGCCGAGTCTGAAGACGATGCAGCCTTGGAGGCTGGGGCCAAGTTCAGAGATGAGGTCGCCTTGGAACCGGGGCCGCCTTAAAGCCAGGGCCACCTTGGAGACTGGGGTCGGCATCCTTTCGACTTTCGCTATTAGTTAATTTCGATTGTTAATTTACACGTGGCTTTACCAGCCACATCAGATGCCCCTCCGCTCCTGAGCTTTAGTTGTCACGTGTTCCACATCCGCTAAGTGAAAGGAGCGTAAAGTCTCTCACCATCATTGGATTTATGCATTATTTAATCATCGGGGGCAGGCACATGCCTCCCAGGAGGTAGGGTCTCTTCGAAGTCCCCTCCCCGTTTATGGATAGATACAAAAAGTAATGTCACCCATGGGGATATTGAGAAAATGCCTCTCGAGTAACGAAAAAGGTAGAGCGTCATTATTGGATCACCATCACCAATGTCCCATCATTAGCCATGGATCATGCTCTCCTGAATATCATCGAGGCATTGTATCTTGGGCGGTGAAGGGTTCTTTTACAGCTGGACATCGCCTCCACTCATGGGCATCCACTTGGCATTGCTAGGGCGAGACGTTTCAAAAATTATGTATAAAGATTGTCTCGCCTGTCATCTTCAAGCCTCTAATGCCTTTGGTACCTTCTTTGTGCTCCTTTCGCCTTCTGAGTCCTGAGCTTTCTATTCCTTCTTTCTAATTCCAGGTCAGTCATCTTTGCTTTCTATTTTTTCATTTTATCTATCCATGGACCCTCACACCAGTAGGAAAGGTAAGAATCCCATGGTTGAGCCTTCTGAGGATGAGGTCCTCTAGGCACAGCGTTGGGAAACTGGTGGTATATCCATCTGTGAATGCCCAGCAGCCGCGACTTAGGCACATGCTAGGGTTTCTCCGCCACTACTAGCTCGTTCGACATCTTCTCTGGCTGCCACTTCTAATTCAGCGAGGCTGGAGGAGATCGCCTCCACCATGTCCTTCGGGGAGATAGAAGACCTTAGAGCTAGATATAAGGTCCCTAATTATGTCTGTCTTTTTGCTCCTGATTCCGATGACAGGGTGACCTCTAGTCGATCTGGTGGGGTTTTCCTGTACGAGAAATTTTTTAAGAGTGGACTCTGCCTTTCTTTTCACCCCTTCATTCTAAATCTTTTAGATAGATATGACCTTATTCTGGCACAGTTGACTCCGAACTTTATTCGGATAATCTATGCCTTCATTGTATTCTGTCATTTTTATGGCATTTTCGTCCGAGTTTCTTTGTTCCAGGCCTTATGTAAACTTTGTCACCCTAATAAGGCTGGATGGTGGAGCTTCACCTCCAGACCTAAGAGAACCCTTAACCTGGACTTGCCCTCCAAGATCAAGGGATGAAATCCCATTTTTTATGTACACATAGATGGAGTGAGGATGGGCTGGGGAGTCCTGATGTTAGCCCTAACAAAAACTCGGCCATGGATGATAAAGATCGAGAGATTTTCGATCTGTTGATGTCCACCCATATTCCATCCTACCAGGAGTTGCTGTCCGAGAGCAACCTTCGCAAGGCTAGCGTAGCACTAGCGTCGCCAGCATCGGCACCTGATGAGTGCAATATTCCTTAATCATTCATCCATCAGCATCATTTATTGTTTTTTAACCTTTAATCTCCTGTGCAGCAATGAAGTTTTCGTCTAAGCATTTGATGGCGAGCATCCGAAGGAGGAAAGCCGTCAGTGATGCGGCGAGGCTAGCACCTAAGAAGCCTCGCCCGAAGGTTCAGAGTGAACTAGCCCATGCCCCCGCGGTTCCATCCAAGGCCTCCCCCGTAGGTGAGCCGAGAAAGGAGAGTCCCCCAACCGAAGTGCCAGCAAGGGGGGGCTCCCCTATTGAAGTCAAGGCAGGGCCGTCAAGGGACAAGCCCCCGGTACTGTTAGCCAAGGGAGGAGGCTGCTCCAGAGGCTGGGGGTGAGGCACCTCCGATGGTGGATTTTGAAGAGGAGGCGCCACCGAAAGCCCAGCCGATGCCCAATGAAGAGACCGCCCCTGCCACCGCCACGAGGGTCCAATCGTCAAGGCTGTCGGTGGTGCATAGAGATCGATTGGCGAAGCGCCTGTTATGTCGCGTCAGCCTCCCAAACTTTCAAAAGGACCTTCGCCGTCGATCAATCACATACACCTTCGACACCCTCTATACTGCTGTGCTCCAGGTAAGCCTATTTTTGCAGATGGCAAATGGTATTTTTGTCCTCTGAGATACTTTCCTCGGAGCCGCCAATAATTGTGAGCTTGCTCAGAGGAAGGCGATTGCCGCCCATGCCCGGGCTGATGATCTGGCCAAAGAGTTGGCTGAAGTTCGGGCCCGAGAAGCAACAGCGATTAGCGAACTTCGAGCCATCCAGGAGGAGAGTCGTGACTGAAAGACATAGGTGGAGGAGGATAAGAGGAAGGTCAGAATTGCCGAGGCTAAGTTGGAGGAGGCCATGGCGAGGTTGAGGCCCACTAAAGAGAAGTTTGAGGACGTTCTCTTCAAGTTGGGCAATGCTGACGAGTGGGCCGAGAAGGCAGAGGCAGAGGCAGAGGTCTGGGCCATCAAGGAGAAAGTGATCATAGCCGAGGCAGATGCCCGAACCGCCTGAGAGAAAATGACCGCCAACGAGGCCCAAACTCGGGAAGCTATGGAGCACTACAAGGGCTCCACTGATTTTGCCATGGAGATGAGCGAGGCGGCCACCGACGCCTTCCTCAAAGGCTTTGAACATGGCAAGGATAAGATCTTCAGGGTCTTCAAGATTGGTGGACTCGATGACCTTCAGCCCGAAGATCCTAAAGAAGAAGAGCCAAAGAGGGATGATGTCGAGGATGGACCGGAACCCGATGAGCCATAGACTTTGTACTCGCTTTGATACTTTTGTTTTTGTTTTGATGTAATCCAACTTGGGTTGGTCTCTTTCGTAACATTTTGACTATCGATAAAAGAAACATTTTTCTTAAGTATGATGCACTTATCTTTTTGTAGAACCTTTGATTCCTTGCATTCACGTCTCGGCTTTAGCCTTTAGGCTTGATAGGACACGTCCCCAATCTCCTTGACTAGTCTTGGGAGTTAGCAGCCTAGCTGGAGACTCGCGTAGATCTTCAAGGGATGGCCAAGCTTGCTCATGCCCCTTAGGCATTTGCCAGAGTGATCTTAGGGTGTTGAATCAATGCTTAAAAGCTTTTTGAGATCGCCCGGAGGTTTCTTTGGCCAGCCTAGAGGTGACCTGAGAGTTGTTAAAGTCATTAAGTGCCTTTTGGAGTTGACTCGAGAGTTGTCAAAATCATGGGTCTTGAACTGTCTCGGAGGTTTCTTCGGCCGGTCCAGAGGTGACTTGATGATCGCAGGACCATTGAGAGCCTTTCAAAACCGCCTCAGAGGTCTCTTCGGTCTACTCGGGGGTTGACTCGAGAGTCGCCAGAACCATAGGTCTTGAATCACCTTGGAGGTTTCTTTGGTCGGTCCGGGGATGACCTAATGATCGAAGAACCGTTGAGAGCCTTTTGGAACCGCCTCGGGGTGTCTTCGATCGGTCTGAGGGTTGACTTAAGAGTCACCGAAACTATACGTCTTGAACCACCTTGGAGGTTTCTTCGGCCGATTCGGGAGTGACCTGATGATTGCAGGACCATCGAGAGCCTTTTGAAATCACCTCGGGGGTGTCTTCGGCCGGCTCAAGAGTTGATTCGAGAGTCTTTGGAACCATAGGTCTTGAATCGTCTTGGAGGTTTCTTCGATCGGTCCAGGGGTGACATGATGATCGCAGAACCATCGAAAGCCTTTTGTAACCACCTCGGGGGTGTCTTCGGCCGACCTGAGGGTTAACTCGAGAGTCATCAGAACCATAGGTCTTGAACTGCCTTGGAGGTTTCTTCGGCCGATATGAGGGTGACCTGATGATTACAGGACCATCGAGAGCCTTTTGGAACTGCCTCGGGGGTGTCTTCAGCCGGTCCGGGGGTTGATTCGATAGTCGTCGGAACCATAGGTCTTGAACCGTCTCGAAGGTTTCTTCAGCCAGTCCAGGGGTGACTGATGATCGCAGGACCATCGAAAGCCTTTTGGAACCACCTCAGGGGTGTCTTCGGTCGGCCCAGGGGTTAACTCAAGAATCGTCGAAACCATAGGTCTTGAATAGCCTCGAAGGTTTCTTCGGTCGGTCCGAGGATGACCTGATGATCGCAGGACCATCGAAGCCTTTTGAAACTGCCTCGAGGGTGTCTTTAGTTGGCCCGAGGGTTTACTCGAGAGTTATTGGAACCATGGGTCATGAGCTGCCTCGAAGGTATCTTCGACCGGTCCGAGGGTGACCTGATGATCGCAGGACCATCGAGAGCCTTTTGGAACTGCCTTGAGGGTGTCTTTGGCTAGCCCGGGAATTGACTCAAGAGTCACCAAAACCATAGGTCTTGAACCGCCACTGAGGTTTCTTCAATCGGTCCGGGGATAACCTGATGATCGTAGGACCATTGAGAGCCTTTTGGAACCGTCTTGGGGGCATCTTCGGCTGGCCTGAGGGTTGACTCAAGAGTCATCAGAACCATAGGTCTTGAACTGCCTCGAAGGTTTTTTTAGCTGATCTGGGGGTGACCTGATAATCGCAGGACTGTCAAGAGCCTTTTGGAACACCTCGGGGGTGTCTTCGGCCAGCTCGAGGGTTGACTCGAGAGTCGCTGAAACCATAGGTCTAGAACTACCTCAAAGGTTTCTTCAGCCAGTCCGAGGGTGACCTGATGATCGTAGGACCATCAAGAGCCTTTTGGAACCGCCTTGGGGTGTCTTCGATCGGCCTGGGGATTGACTCGAGTGTCATCAGAACCATAGGTTTTGGACCACCTCGGAGGTTTCTTCGGCTGGTCCGGGGGTGACCTGATGATTGCAGGACCGTCAAGAGCCTTTTGGAACCACCTTGGAGGTGTCTTCGGTCAATCTGGGGGTTGACTCGAGAGTCATCGAAACTATAGGTCTTGAACCACCTTAAAGGTTTCTTGACTAGTCCGGGGGTAACCTAATGATCGCAAGACCATCGAGAGCCTTTTGGAACCACCTTGGGGGTGTCTTCGGCTGGCCCAGGGGTTAACGTGAGAGTCGCTAGAACCATAGGTCTTGAACCACCTTGAAGGTTTCTTCAGCTGGTCTGGGGGTGACCTGATGATCGCAGGACTATCGAGAGTCTTTTGGAACCACCTCGGGTGTGTCTTCGGTCGGTCCGAGGATTGACTCGAGAGTCACCATAACCATAGGTCTTGATCCACCTTGGAGGTTTCTTCGGTCGGTCTGGGGGTTGACTCGAGAGTCGTTGAAACTATAGGCCTTAAATCACCTCAAAGGTTTCTTTGGCTGGTCCAGGGGTAACCTAATGATCGCAAGACCGTCGAGAGCCTTTTGAAACCACCTCGGGAGTGTCTTCGGCTGGCCCAGGGGTTAACGTGAGAGTCGCTAGAACCATAGGTCTTGAACCGCCTTGAAGGTTTCTTTGGCTGGTTCGAGGGTGACCTGATGATCGCAGGACTATCGAGAGCCTTTTGGAAGCACCTCGGGGGTGTCTTCGGTCGGTCTGAGGATTGACTCGAGATTCGCCAGAACCATAGGTCTTGATCCACCTTGGAGGTTTCTTCAGTCGGTCTGAGGGTGACCTGATGATTGCATGACCACCGAAAGCCTTTTGGAACTGCCTCGAGAGTGTCTTCGGCTGGCCCAGGGGTTGACTCGAGAGTCATCGAAACCATAGGTCTTGAACCACCTCAAAGGTTTCTTCAGTCAGTCCAGGGGTGTTGGCCCATATGGCAACCCAAGAGGGGGGGGGGTGAATTGGGTTCTTTAAAAATTAAGCTTTTTAAACAATTTAAACTATTGATGAGAGGATATAAACAATTAATTCAAGTTAAAGCACGATAGCAAGAGAGAGAGATAAATAAGCACGGCAAACACAAGATTTTATAGTGGTTCGGTGTATCCAACACCTACGTCCACTCCCAAGCTCCACTTGGGTCCACACTATAATCTCCTCGATTACAGTCGAGTTGTTTTACAAGCTTACAACCCAAACTTGTTGTTTTCCGGGATCACAACGAACCCAGCCGGTTTTACACGGGCTCACCAGCACAAAACCCAACACACAAGCTATCCTTAGCTTGTGCCGAGGTAAACTACCTCCACTAATTCAATCCACTGATTGAATTAGCAAACCACAAGATAAAATATGAGTTTAATACAAAACAGCTCCTTTAGAGCAGATATTTCAAAATAAAAGCAAGGTTTAGAAGGGCCTGTTTAGATTCGATTTGAGTGCAGGCTTTTCTTCTTTTCCTCAACTCCTTTGAAGTGTGGAATCGGGCCTCAGCTCAGATTCTTCACGGATTGAATGTTGGAGTTGATTTGAGCTTTCTCTCCTTTCTTTGAATGTTGAAAATCTCTTGATTTGATCTTGAATGGCTCTTGGATTTTCTTCTAAACTTTCTTGGATTGATGAACTTGAACACAGATGAAGTCTCCTTTGATTTCACTCCTTCTCTTTCACTCTATTTTTGAATCTCGGATTTTTCAAATGACGCTCTGTTTTTCTCTTTTTCTGAAAGATTTTTCTTTTTCTCTCTTGATTTGTATATCTTTTGATTTGAAAACGGCCTCTCTATTTATAGACTCTGCAAAAATATAGTCGTTAGAAACAAAGAAATCTAGCCGTTATTGAAAAATCTTACCGTTGGCGCTGAGTTGGCATTCAGAAAAAATCACGCCCAGATTTGTTGGAGTCGGCTCCAACTTTAGGCGAGTCGGCTCGAAGACGCGATGCCAAAAATAGAAACATTCAGAAAGTTAAGGGGTCGACTCAACGAAAAATAAGGTGTCGACTCCTGACAGTCGGGGGTCGACTCATGAAAAGCAAGGGGTCGACTCGAGAAGTGCTCAGAAAATAACTCTCTGGAGTCTGAGCGGAGTCGACTCACACAGTCATGGAGTCGGCTCGACAATATCGGGGGTCGACTCTTGAAATCACAGGGGTCGACTCGAGAAAACAGACATCTCTGTATACTGAGTGGAGTCGACTCTGAAACTCTAGAGTCGGCTCCGGAACGTATCAAAAATCAGAGAATTTTCTGATTGACTTTGAAATTCGTTCCAGATTAATTTTAAATCAATTTTTGACTTGAATATAATAAATTTGACATTAAGAATCAATTCAAGATATGTTCCAAAAACTCATTGATTGAATATGAAGTATAAAAATTTCTTTTTGAAAGCTTAAACATGGAGCTTGAAGCTACTTTCCAATTGATTAAAGTCATACTTAACATACTCATTGATTATGATAAATAAATTCATTGCTCATGTAAATAAATTCATTGCATCTTTTAATATACTCATGGCTTTTGGTAATCATCAAAATCAATAAGATTGGGGCAACAATTTCTCAACAATCTCCCCAACAATCTCCCCTTTTTGATGATGACAAAAACATTGAGTATATGCATGATTAATTAAAGAATTTATTTTATTTTCATAGTTAGGCTCCCCCTGAATGAGGTAGCTCCCCCTATGAAACTCAAATAAATATCCCATTCATTCAATTTAAGCTCATACACAATTTAATGTCAAAATTCAGCATTTTCATCTAAATTGCTTTTTCATTCATTCACTGTATGTGTAATGTTTAATTATTACTCCCTTTTCTCCCATTCAATTATTTATTATATGCATATATAACATTCGTTTAATTTCTCCCATGCATATACAGTCATGTATAAAACTCTCCCCTTTTTTGTTATCAACAAAAAGGTAGAGAAGCATCAAACACAATCACATTCACGATTTAAGATATGCTTTAACATGAACTGAGATTCATTGATAAATAGGAGAAGTACATTCAAACTCAGACTACATTGAACATTCAAAACTGACTTTTCATTACATCATTGTATCAAAATGTAAAACATAATATAATTTCATTACATTGCAAAGACTAAACATCTATTACATCAAAAATGTGTCCTTACAATTCTTGTTAAGTGATCTATAATGTTCTTCATTCCATCAGTTTGAAGCTTAACATAATCTTTCAGTCTTTCATCCACAAAAGTACAAGCAGTTAAAATCTTGTCTTGAAGCTCGGCATTGCACTTTGCATAAGTCTCACCATCTCCACAAATGTCTTTAAGTTCTTCAAAAATATTCTTTAAATCACCACTTAAAGACTCAGTAGAGGAGCTAAGAGTAGATTCAATCTTGGTGATCCGATCATCTAATGAATAGAGAGTTTCTTTAAGATTCATGAATTTATTGTCAAACTCAGTCTTCATTCTATCCTTGAGCATCAAGAAGACTCTTGAGCTGCATTAACTGAAGATCCGAAAAACCAACTGATGAAGAAGATGACTGATCAAACATCGGAGCAGGAGAAGGGGCCGGAACTGGAACAGAAGAGCTAGGAGGCACAGGTGATGAATGTCTAACTGAAGGTCCAGGTGCCTCAACATCAGCGGCTCTATCTTCCAACTGACTTTTCCTTTCCCATCTACCATCTTTCTTCACAAATCCCATCCTATGAATAGTAGCCAAGCTATAGTAATCAGTGTGTCTCAAATTTCTCATTGGCTCACTATCGGAAATGATTATCCCTTGGCTTTGAAAAATCTTAGTTAATATCATGCCATAGGGTAGACTAGATTTCCTCTTGCTCCCACAGTCAGCAATGTACCAAATTATCATATTCGGAAGATTGATAGGTCTCCAGCCACTATAGCATCCATAACAAAAATGTCTCTCTCAGATACATAATCAAACTCCCAGTCTTAGGGAATAGAATCCTACTACAAATGTTATGGAGAAGCCTTAATTCCAAGGATAGTTGATTTGCATGGACTTCTTCAAAACCAACAATTTCTTTATTTAACAATCTTGATAGAGCTGGGCTCCTATCATCAGGTGAAAAAGTAGAAGTACCAGACACTGGAAGTTCCAAAAGTCTTGAGAGTAAATCCACTGTCACATTTATCCTATTTCCTCTAATCATGCTGACCAATCCATTATCTCCTCTTGACAGATTTTTATAAAATTCTTTAACCAAGGCTGGGTAGGTTGGGCAATCTAAAGAACATATTTTCTCCCATCCCATTTCAATTAACTGTCTCCCCAAGAAAACCTTCTGCCTCAAATAGTTCAAAATCAACCTTTCTCCCGGTTGTAATCACTCTATCGGCTAGACGGTCTACCTGAGATGTGGCCGCAGTAGGAGAAGCACTCGGAGTTGAAGAGGATGAGGTGGAATCCATGCTCGGAGATGGTTCGCGAGCGGGACGCCTCACTGTCTTCTTCACCGCCTTCTTCCTTTTCATCCCGGCCGCTCCAAGGCTAGAACCACGGGTTTTAGGTGCCATTTGATTTAGTGGAAAGGTTAATCAAGGATTTCTAAGGATTTGGTAGGTTGGGAAAAACTTTGGAGAGAGTATTTGATTGATTTGAGAAGATAGAAGTGAACGAGGAGTCGACTCTGCCCTAGATAAATCGACCTGGGACCACTTCGAGTCGGCTCCCGCAAAGTGTGGGGTCGACTCCGGGTAGTCACAGAAATCTATCCCGAAGTGGAGTCGACTCGCACAGAGATGGGGTCGGCTCCAGAGTTTCAGCAGAAACATGGAGTCGACTCCGATACTGACCGAGTCGGCTCCGAGACCATTTCAGAGCAAAAACATAAAGTTTCAGAGAATCTGAAATGTGTCCGGATATTGATCATAAAAATTGATAAAAAATCATTGGATTTTAATAGATCAATTAGATATGAATTCTAGATAAGATTTCCTTAAAGATCAAAGAGTAGAAAGAGTTCTAGATAATTTTTCTTAGGGGTTTCAAAATCATTCTAATGGATCACAAATCCCTAACTCTCCTCTAAGATAACAGAATCTTTCTTCACTCAAGGGTTTTGTAAATATATCAGCTAATTGATCTTCAGTATTAACATAATCAAGACATATTTCTCCATTCGTTACATGTTCTCTAATAAAATGATATCTAATTTCTATGTGTTTTGTCCTAGAATGTTGAATTGGATTTTTTGTTAGATTAATTGCACTTGTATTGTCACATTTTATAGGTGTTTTGTCAAGTGTGATACCATAGTCTTCAAGTTGTCGCTTAATCCATAGGATTTGAGCACAGCAACTTCCAGCTGCAACATATTCAGCTTCAGTAGTTGATAATGCAACTGAATTTTGCTTTTTGCTAAACCATGAGATTAAGTTACTTCCTAAGAATTGGCATGCACCACTTGTGCTTTTCCTATCTAACTTACATCCAGCATAATCAGAATCAGAATATGCAATTAAGTTCAATGTTGAGTCTCTAGAATACCATAAGCCTACATTTTTTGTTCCATTTAAGTATCTTAGTATTCTTTTAACAGCAATTAAGTGAGATTCTTTAGGTTCTGATTGAAATCTAGCACATAGACAAACAGAGAACATTATATCAGGTCTACTAGCAGTTAAGTAGAGTAGAGATCCGATTATACCTCGATAGTACTTTTGATCAACTTTCTTACCTTCCTCATCTTTGTCTAATTTGCATGAAGGACTCATTGGAGTTCCAAGGGGTTTCATTGAATCCATACCAAACTTTTTGAGTAGTTCCTTTGTGTACTTGGTTTGGTTGATGAAAATCCCTTCCTTTTCTTGTTTGATTTGGAGTCCAAGGAAGAAGTTGAGTTCTCCCATCATGCTCATTTCAAACTCACCCTGCATCAACTTAGCAAATTCTTGGCATAGAAGATTGTTAGTAGCACCAAAAATAATATCATCAACATATATTTGAACTACTAATAAATCTTTACTTTTTCTTTTCAAAAATAATGTTTTATCTACATTTCCTCTTATAAAATCATTTTCAATTAAGAATTTACTTAATCTATCATACCATGCTCTAGGTGCTTGTTTCAAACCATATAATGCTTTGTGCAATTTAAAAACGTGATTTGAAAATTCATGATCTTCAAAACCTGGTGGTTGTTCTACATACACTTCTTCATTTATAAATCCATTTAAAAAAGCACTTTTTACATCCATTTGAAATAAGTTGAAATTCATGTGACATGCAAATGCAAGTAATAGTCTAATGGCTTCTAATCTAGCTACTGGTGCAAAGGTTTCATCAAAATCAATACCTTCTTCTTGATTATATCCTTTTGCAACTAATCTAGCTTTGTTTCTAATTACTATGCCATTTTCATCTAGTTTATTTCTAAATACCCATTTTGATCCTATAACAGAATGATCTTTAGGTCTTTCTACTAATGTCCATACATTATTTCTAGTAAATTGATTTAATTCTTCTTGCATAGCTAACATCCAATTATTATCTTTTTCAGCTTCTTCAATAGTTTTAGGTTCAATTTGTGATACAAATGCAAGATGATTACTAATATTTCTCATAGATGATCTAGTTCTTATTCCTTGAGATGGATCACCTATAATCAATTCCTTAGGGTGACTATAAGCGTATCTCCAATCTCTAGGAAGATCCATATCATTATGATTAGTGTTAGTATCATCATCCTTAGGTGAATCATTATCTTTAGCCTCTTGCTCATGATCTGAAGATACATCAATATTTAATTTTTCAAGATCTTTCTCAATTATGTTTGTATCTTCCTCATCATCAAACTTTTCGGAACGAGTTGCTAAAGATTCATCAAAAACTACATGAATGGATTCTTCAACAACTAAAGTTTTCTTGTTAAATACTCTATATGCTTTACTAGTTGTTGAATATCCTAAGAATATTCCTTCATCAGATTTAGCATCAAATTTGCCTAAATTATTTTTACCATTATTATGAACAAAGCATTTACAACCAAATGCATGAAAATATCTAATATTAGGTTTTCTGTTTTGCCATAGTTCATAAGGTGTTTTCTTAAGTATTGGTCTTATTAGGGCTCTATTTAAAATGTAACATGCCGTGTTTATAGCTTCCGCCCAAAAATACTTTGGTAGGTTGCTTTCACATAGCATGGTACGGGCCATGTCTTCTAAAGTCCTGTTTTTCCTTTCTACAACACCATTTTGTTGTGGGGTCCTAGGTGCAGAAAAATTATGATTAATACCATTTTCAGCACAAAAATTTTCAAATAGGTGATTTTCAAATTCAGTTCCATGATCACTTCTTAGAGACACTATGGTAGTGTTTTTCTCATTTGTGACTTTCTTAAAGAATTTCAGGAATATCGAGAAAGTCTCATCTTTGTGAGCTAAAAATAATACCCAAGTGTATCTAGAGTAATCATCTACAATCACAAGACCATATTTCTTTCCTCCTAGACTTGTGGTTCTAGTTGGTCCAAAAAGGTCCATGTGAAGTAGCTCTAATGGCCTAGAAGTTGAAACAACATTTTTAGATTTGAAAGAACTTCTTGTTTGTTTTCCAAATTGACATGCATCACATATTTTGTTGTTTTCAAAATCTATTTTAGGTAGCCCTTTAACTAAGTCCATTTTAATTAGTTTTGAAATTAGGTGTGTGCTTGCATGACCTAATCTACGATGCCATAACCATCCAATTTCATTCATATTAGCATTATCAGCAATTAAGCAATGATCACTCATAGATAATTTATCTAGATCAACCAAGTAAACATTGCCATGTCTATAACCAGTAAATACAATGCTATTATCAATGGAATTAGATACTGTGCAGAGAGGTTTCAAATGATACTTTAAAATCTTTATCGCACAATTGGCTTATACTAATTAAGTTATGCTTCAAACCATCAACATAAAGTACATTATCTATAAAAGTGGATGGAGTTATACGGATTTTACCAAGGCCCATAATCTGACCTTTACCATTATCACCGAACGTAACAACTCCTCCTTTCTTTTCTTCAAGGGTGATGAATTCTTCTTTGTCACCCGTCATATGTCTTGAGCAGCCACTATCAAGATACCACTTTCTCTTTGATCTCTTGGCCACAAGACATTCCTGCAATGAAATCAAACTTTATGTTTAGGTACCCAAGCTTTCTTGGGTCCTTCATGGTTAGTAGCAACAAATATTGTTCCTTTTGGAACCCATATTTTCTTCCCTTTAAAATTTAAATTCTTATTTGGTTTTTGTAAATTACATTCAAATGATTTATGCCCTTTTAAATTGCATTTAAAACAAGTGATGTTACTATGGCTATCACGTACAAAAATGTTTTTCAAAGATTTTTGTTTTCTAATGTATTATATCCTAATCCAGCCTTATCAAAAACTGCTTTTTGACTATCTAAAATCATGTTTAGTTTAGTAGAACTTAAGGTGAATTTATCAACAATATCTTTGTATTTTTTAACTTCTTTCTTTAGAAATTCATTTTCTACAATGTGCTGTTCATTTTCCAAAGATAGAGTTTGCATTTGCTTTTTCAAATCTTTTATTAGATTTTCGTTTTCAGATTTTAGTATATTAATTTCATGAGTAAAATCATCCTTTTCTTTAAGAAACATTTCCTTTTTATCTTTTGAATCTTTAATTGCAAGCATCACTTCATTTTTCTCTTTAATTAAGTTTATGTTTTCAGTTTTCAGAGATTTATATTTCTTTTTCAAAATCTTAAAATCATCTACAAGTTCATTGAAGGCTTCAAATAATTCATCAAAAGCAAAATCATCACAGGGGTTTTCAGTACTTACCTCGTCGTCGTCATTCGCCATAAAACAAATGTTGGCAACCTCTTTTTGTTCTTCTTCTTCGGAAGAAGATTCATCACTGTCGCTCCAAGTTGCAACATACGCTTTCTTCTTTTTCTTGAAAGTCTTTTTCAATTGCGGACAATCATATCTATAATGCCCCGGTTTCTTACATTCATAACAGATCAAGGGGTCTTTCTCTTTGTCCTTGTCCTATCTTTTTCCTTTTCTCCTTCCATCTTATTTCCAAATTTCTTTTTGTGAAGGGTTTCTTTCTCCTCATAAATTTCTTAAACTTTCTTGCTAGAAGAGCTGTGTCTTCATCATCATCCTCATCATCGCTGCTGCTATCTTCAACTTTTGCAGCCTTGAGGGCAATTGTCTTCTTCTTTTTGCTATCCTCCTCCACATGTTGCTTCATTGTCAATTCATGGGTCATAAGAGATCCAAGAAGCTCTTCCAAAGGTAGAGTGTTTAGATCTTTGGCTTCTTGAATGGCTGTCATTTTGGCTTCCCATGATCTTGGTAATGACCTAAGAATTTTGCGAACCAATTCAGCATTAGTATAGGTTTTTCCAAGACTCTTCAAACCATTAACAATATCAGTAAATCTAGTATACATGCATGTTATGGTTTCAGATTGTTCCATGCTAAACAATTCATATTTATGCACAAGTATATTAATCTTAGATTCTTTAACTTGGTTGGTTCCCTCATGGGTAACCTCTAATCTATCCCATATCTCTTTAGCGGAATTACAGGTAGAGATACGATTAAATTCATTAGCATCAAGAGAACAATATAAACATTCATGGCTTTTGCATTAAGCTGAGCCATCTTCCTATCATTTTCATTCCAATCCCTTTCGGGCTTAGGAACTATAGAACCATCAACTAAGTGTGTGGGTGTACTAGGTCCATTAATTATGACACTCCACAATTCATAATCTGAAGCTTGAATGAATATCCTCATTCTTGCTTTCCAATATGAATAGTTGGAACCATTAAATAAGGGTGGTCTATTTGTGGAATGGCCCTCAGCAAAACTTGAGCTGGCTTGTGTTGCCATTTGGATCTTTCGCTCTTGATCGTGTGATCAATCAAAAACAAATGAGCACAAGCTCTGATACCAATTGTTGGCCCAGATGGCAACCCAAGAGGGGGGGGTGAATTGGGTTCTTTAAAAATTAAGCCTTTTAAACAATTTAAACTATTGATGAGAGGATATAAACAATTAATTCAAGTTAAAGCACGATAGCAAGAGAGAGAGATAAATAAGCACGGCAAACACAAAGATTTTATAGTGGTTCGGTGTATCCAACACCTACGTCCACTCCCAAGCTCCACTTGGGTCCACACTATAATCTCCTCGATTACAGTCGAGTTGTTTTACAAGCTTACAACCCAAACTTGTTGTTTTCCGGGATCACAACGAACCCAGCCGGTTTTACACGGGCTCACCAGCACAAAACCCAACACACAAGCTATCCTTAGCTTGTGACGAGGTAAACTACCTCCACTAATTCAATCCACTGATTGAATTAGCAAACACAAGATAAAATATGAGTTTAATACAAAACAGCTCCTTTTGAGCAGATATTTCAAAATAAAAGCAAGGTTTAGAAGGGCCTGTTTAGATTTGATTTGAGTGCAGGCTTTTCTTCTTTTCTTCTTTTCCTCAACTCCTTTGAAGTGTGGAATCGGGCCTCAGCTCAGATTCTTCACGGATTGAATGTTGGAGTTGATTTGAGCTTTCTTCCTTTCTTTGAATGTTGAAAATCTCTTGATTTGATCTTGAATGGCTCTTGGATTTTCTTCTAAACTTTCTTGGATTGATGAACTTGAACACAGATGAAGTCTCCTTTGATTTCACTCCTTTTCTTTCACTCTATTTTTGAATCTCGGATTTTTCAAATGACGCTCTGTTTTTCCTCTTTTTCTGAAAGATTTTTCTTTTCTCTCTTGATTTGTATATCTTTTTTGATTTGAAAACGGCCTCTCTATTTATAGACTCTGCAAAAATATAGTCGTTAGAAACAAAGAAATCTAGCCGTTATTGAAAAATCTTACCGTTGACGCTGAGTTGGCATTCAGAAAAAATCACGCCCAGATTTGTTGGAGTCGGCTCCAACTTTAGGCGAGTCGGCTCGAAGACGCGATGCCAAAAATAGAAACATTCAGAAAGTTAAGGGGTCGACTCAACGAAAATAAGGTGTCGACTCCTGACAGTCGGGGGTCGACTCATGAAAAGCAAGGGGTCGACTCGAGAAGTGCTCAGAAAATAACTCTCTGGTGTCTGAGCGGAGTCGACTCACACAGTCATGGAGTCGGCTCGACAATATCGGGGGTCGACTCTTGAAATCACAGGGGTCGACTCGAGAAAACAGACATCTCTGTATACTGAGTGGAGTCGACTCTGAAACTCTAGAGTCGGCTCCGGAACGTATCAAAAATCAGAGAATTTTCTGATTGACTTTGAAATTCGTTCCAGATTAATTTTAAATCAATTTTTGACTTGAATATAATAAATTTGACATTAAGAATCAATTCAAGATATGTTCCAAAAACTCATTGATTGAATATGAAGTATAAAAATTTCTTTTTGAAAGCTTAAACATGGAGCTTGAAGCTACTTTCCAATTGATTAAAGTCATACTTAACATACTCATTGATTATGATAAATAAATTCATTGCTCATGTAAATAAATTCATTGCATCTTTTAATATACTCATGGCTTTTGGTAATCATCAAAATCAATAAGATTGGGGCAACAATTTCTCAACAATCTCCCCAACAAGGGGTAACTTGATGATCATAGGACCGCCGAGAGCCTTTTTGGAATCGCCTCGGGCATGTCTTCGGTCGATCCGAGGGTTGACTCGAGAGTCATCGGAACCATAGGTCTTAAACTGCCTCGGAGGTTTCTTCGGTTGGTCCGGGAGTGACCTGATGATTGTAGGACCGTTGAGAGCCTTTTTGAACCACCTCGAGGGTGTCTTCGGCCGGCTCGAGGGTTGACTTGATTATCATCGAAACCATAGGTATTGAACCACCTCGGAGGTTTGTTCGGCCGGTTTGAGGGTGACATGATGATCGAGGACCATCGAGAGCCTTTTGAAACCACCTGGGGGGTATCTTTGACCGGCCCAGGGGTTTGTTAAACTTCCAAGTTGGATGAGAAGATAGTGCTTGAAACTCCTCTTATTTTCATCGGCTAAATGCATACATTATTGATAATATCGATGAAGATTGTCAACGTTCCAGGTGCGGGGAATTGGCCGCCCATCGAGTCCTTCAATTCGGTAAGCTCCTCGGTGAAGGGCTTCAGTGACTCGATAGGGCCTCTCCTAGTTTGAAGATAGCTTGCCCCTCTCCGTTGGCTTGGATAACTCAGCCCTTCTGAGGATTAAATCTCTAGAGCAAATGTCTTAGAACGGACTCGGATGTTGTAGTATTTTGCCGCTCGCTAGCCACGCCTGGTTACGTGCCTCATCAATAAAGTTGAGGCTGGCTCTCAGTTGAGTGGGATTATTTTCTTCATCATATGACTCCACTCGAGGGCTCGAAAGACCGATCTCCACAGAGATGATCGCTTCTAATCCGAAGATGAGGCTGAAGAAAGTTTCTCCTGTGGGGATCCTTGAAGTTGTATGATATGCCCATAGCATGCTTGGGAGCTCCTTCACCCATGTACCTCTAAACTCATCCAACCGGGTCCTAAGTCCCTGAAGGATAGTCTAATTCACAACTTCTACTTCTACATTGGTCTATGGATGGTCGATAGAAGTAAATCGATGGCAAATATTCAGCTCGACACAGAATGTCTTGAAGGTAGCATTGTCAAATTGCCGATCGTTATCGGTAATAATGGTGTAGGGTAATCCGAAGCGGCAGATGATAGACTTTCAAAAGAAGGACTTTCACCTTGCTCTTGGTAATTTTAGCTAACGCCTCGACCTCGACCCATTTGATGAAGTAGTCGACGGCGTTGAGTAGGAATCTCCGTTGATCCGAAGCTAGAGGAATGGTCTAAGAATATCCATCCCCCATTAAACAAAGGGCCATACGGCCGAGAGCGGACTTAGTTGAGAGGCTGGCTGTCGCTGGACATTAGCATGTCATTGGTAGCTGTCACACTTTTGGACCAGCTCAGCAGCATCTTCTCGCATAGTGAACTAATAATATCCCTAGCGGAGAGCTTTGTACGCCAGCGATCTGCCCCCTAAATGGTTTCCATATATGCCTTCATGGATCTCTCTGAGGGTGTAATCAGCATTTGCTGAACCAACACATTTGAGAAGGGGATAAGAGAAGGACCTCTTATATAGTTGCCCATTCAACAGCATGAATTTGGAAGCCCTCCACTTGAGCAGCCTGGCTTCTGTGCGATCAGCGAAAAGAGTGCCGTCAGTAAGGTAGCGGGCATAAGCATCCATCCATGTTGGCTCCTGTATGACTAGCAGGATCTCTTCCATGATGTTGATGCTTGAAGTTTTCAGATGCTCGACATAAGTTCTTTCTAGAGTGTTGTCCGCCGAAGTGACCAGCTGCGATAAGGTGTCAGCTCTGGCATTTTTGCCTCTGAAAATGTAGCTGATGCTGAAATAGGTTAATAAGGAGGTCTGTGACCTGACCTTATTTAGATATCGAGATATGATAGGATCTCAAGCCTCATACTCTCCGACGATTTATCCGGATATGAGCTGGAAGTCGATAAAGGCTCTAAGGTGCTTTACTTTGAACTCCCGTGCGAGTTTTATTCTAGCTAATAAGGCTTCATACTCGGCTTGATTATTTGTAGCTTTGAAGAAGAACTAGAGGGCATACTCTAATATGGTGCCTTTTGAGCTTACAAGAATAAGATCCACTCCACTCTATTGAGAGTTGGAGGCACCATCTACATGGAGGATTCAGGTCTCCATTGTACTCTCGGGCTCATGCCTGAGCGCACCATTGGGGGTTCTTTATATTACTCCTCAATCTAGATGCATTCAACCAGGAAGTCCGCCAACACCTGGGACTTCAGGGTTGATCTTGATTGGAATGAAAGATCAAAATCTTCCAATTTAATTATCTATTTAGCCAATCGATTAGAGGTGTCAGGACGAGCTATGATAGCTTTAAGGGATTGGTCCATGAGCACCACGATCGGATGGGCTTGAAAATATAGTCTGAGACACTGAGCAAAGATGATTAGAGCAAAGATTATCTTCTCAGTTTTGGAGTACTTGACCTCCGCATCATGGAGCACCTTGCTAGTATAATAGATAGGCTTTTGTGCTCCATCAGAATCAAGGCGCATAAGAACAAAGCTGACCACTTCCAAAGAGACGACAAGATAAAGAAAGAGTCCCTCCCCCTCCCTTGGCTTTGACAGAAATGGTCTTCAGCTCTTCGAAGGCTTTCTGGCAATCCTTCGTCTATTCAAAGCTGTTCACCTTGCATAGAGCTTTGAAGAAGGGCAGACATCTTTCAGCCAATCTTAACAAAAATTGGCTTAGAGCAGCCACTCTTCCGATGAGCCGTTGTACCTCTTTCTTATTGATTGGTTGCCTTATGTCAAGAATGGCTTGAATATTCTCTAGATTCGCTTCAATCACTCATTGGATCACCATAAAACCTAAAAATTTCTCAGCGGTGACCCCAAAGGCATACTTCGAGGGTTGAGCTTCATTTGATAGCACCGGAGATTATTGAAGATTTTCATTAGATCAACAACATGGTTGGCAGTGCGGGTGCTCTTGGTCAGCATATCATCCACATACACCTCCATGTTGTGCCCAATTTGATCTTTGAAGATCTTATTCATTAATCTATGATAGATGGCCCCTGCATTTTTTAAGCCAAAGGGCATTACCTTATAGCAGTAAATGCCCTTCTCAGTGATGAAAGAGGTATTCTCTTCATCCTCTGGGTCCATCCTTATTTGATTGTATCTGGAGAAGGCATCCATAAAGCTGAGAAGCTCGTAACTAGAGGTGAAATCCAATAGTTGATCAATCCGAGATAGCGGAAAGCTATCCTTTAGATATACTTTATTAAGGTCGATAAAGTTGATGCAGATTCTCCAACTTTCGCTCGCTTTACGGACCATCACTATATTGGTTAGCCAATATGGATATTGTGCTTCCCGAATGTGACCATCAGTAAGTAGATTATTAACCTCTTCATCAATGGCCCTCTGCCGCTTGAAAGCAAAACTTCTCTTCTTTTGATGGACAGGCTGGTACCTTGGGTCAATATTGAGCTTGTGCGTAATTACCTCCAAGGTATGTCGGGCATGTCTGACGCTGACGAGGTGAATATATCTAAATTTGCCTGCAAGAAGGTAAGGAGTTAATTCTTTTACTCTGTAGGAAGAAGCTCACCGATCTGCACTGTCTTCGCTAGGTCATCTCTCATTAGGAAAGTCAGCAGGCATTCCGTTGGCTCTCGTCTTCTTTCTGACTCTCTGGGGTCAAGCAAATCTGAGGTCGATGGAATCATTGCCTCTAGAGGATTAGGAGCCATATGATAGCATAGCTGTACCAGATTCTACTCTCCACGCATCTTGCTGATCCTTGCACTAGTGGAGAATCTGACGAGAAGGCATTTGGTGGATATCACCACATCAAGAGTGTTTAAGCCAGGTCACCTAAGTATGCCATTGTAGGCCAATGGTACCCGAACCATCAGGAACTTCATCAAGACTGTGCTTTGACATGATGGTATCCCTACCTAACCGGTAGGGTAATCTCGCCTTCCATCTTCATGGAGTCTCCTGTAAAGCCAACTAGAGGCACTACACCAATTGGAGAGAGCTGAAAGATAAACCATCCGAAGAAAAGCATCATAAGTAAGGATGTCTGTAGCTCCCACTATCAACTAAAATTCTTTTTATAGAATGCTTAGGGATTGTCATAGAGACGATAATGCTATCATCAGTTAGATTATTTATCCCTGCTAACTCCCCTTTAGAAAAGGGGATTACATTTTCTATCCTCTCATCCTGCCTTGGTCTCTTAGAAGAATAAGCTGCCCTCCAGAAGATCATGCCTATTGTCTTCTTCGTTGGAGTATTATCAATGTTGGCTTGGATAGGCGGAGGTCCCATTAGCGCGAACAGCCGGAAGCCCTCCTTTCTGGATGAACTTTCTAAGGTAGCCCCTTTGAATGAGCTCCTCGATGGCACACTTCAAGTTGCGACAATCTTTTGTATCATGGCCGTAGTCTCAGTGGAAACAGCAGTATCGGCTTCTATCATATGCGGCCTCCTTCTTTAATAGGGGCAAGCACCAAGGTAAGGCTCATCCTCGATCTCCATGAGGATGTGAGACCTAGAAGCGAGAAGAGGTGTGAGATTGCCTTTCCTGGGGGCAAAGCTCTGTGCCGATTATCTGGTCAGTGCAGGGGCTCAGGCTTCTTAGGGGAGGTCCGCTTAGCTCCACGCAGATCGGCTTCTTGTTGGATCTTCCCTCAGGTTTTCTTCATGTGAAGTTAGCCTCGTTGGCATGAATGTATTTCTGCGCGCGACTTAGGAGCTTGGCTTAAGAGCTGAAAGGCTTCTTGTCCAGTGAATAAGTAAAGCAGAAGGGGCAAAGTCTCTCCTTCAGGGCCAAAGTGGCTACAGCACCATCGAGGTGATACACCTCCAGGGCTACCGTCTTGAAATGGGCCATAAAATCTTCTGTTAGACAGAGAACAAACTATTTATCACCCAGAGAATCATTCGATAAGCATAAAATGCGTCAAAAAAGTCATCTCCAACTGTTGGAAGAAGTCGATGCTGCACAGAGGTATGCGAGAATACCAAGCGCGCGTAGCCTTCCGCAGGGTGGCGGAAAAAGCAATACATAAAAGGGCATCAGTTACCCCTTGGACTTGTATGAGAGCCTTGTAACTATCAAGATGGTCCAATGGATCCGTGGTGCTATCGTATAGATCTAGCTAAGGAAGGCAAAATCTGAAAGGGACAGGCTCTTCCATAATACGGTGATAGAGGGGTGGATAAGTGTCGTAGTCCACCTTCGACTGGTTGTTGAGTCTCTGGCTGAGCTCCTTCAACTGTCGGTGTTGCTCATCCAAGCACCTCTCCATCTTATAGTTGATATCCTCACCCGATGACTCAGAAGATGAGTAGGGGGAGGAGTGGTACCAATGGTGGTGTCTCTACTCGGGTTCCTTCCCATGGCACCGTCGGGTAAGGGACTGCTCGAATGATGGGTGAAGGACTGCAGTCTCTTGAAAGCTTCACGATGGTGGTGCCCAGGTGAAGCATGATGGTGGTGAGCCTCTCTCTAAGGAGATCTCCCATGGGTAGATTGTTGGCTAGCTGGTGCAGCTACCACAGGCGGTATGAGAGGCCTAGGTTGCTACTGAGTGGCCATCGAGCGTTGCTCCTGCAGCTCATGAACTGTTGTAACCAAGGCTTAAACTTATTGATTGAGGGTGGTCAGCTGGTTAGGTAGAGCAACTAAAGTTGATGGTGAAGGAGCAGGAAGAATGGCCTCCTACTATTCAACGTGATGTGGATGCCCCCCGATATAACTGGCGAAGGCCTCCGAAGTGCGCATCACCATCATGGCTATCTTAGAGAAGACTAAGGCTTATAGCTCAGTGTGACAGAGCTCTCCTTCCTTTAGTGAGTGCCCCCTTTCTGATGCGCCAATCTGATGATGCCTGATCACTATGAGCCGATGTCCATGAGCATCTATGAGGGCACTATGAACTTGTTGATGAAACTTTACTTCACACTGAGACCTACAGAAAGTCCCGGGGATGGATATTTCGGTGAAGACCTTCCGACGCTCAAGTCAGTGATCAGAATCACATCCATGAGCTTGAGGAAGCTCGATAGAGAGTTAGAGATCAAAATGCTCTCTGAGCATTTGAGTGTTCATACCTGATCAGGGATCCCTCTTACCTATTTTATTGATGCTTGAAGCCTTGTCATTTGGTGATGGAATGAGTCACGTGGAGTCTCATGATGGATGATGACTTTGTGGATAAAATGTTAAAATTAGTGGGATCTGTCCCATTTAATATGGGTAATTGAAGCTTCATGATGAATGATAACTTTTTGGGCTCATCTAATCTGAGTAATTAAGGCTTCATGATGAATAATGACTTTTTGGGCTATTTGCCAAAATTAGTGGGGTTTGTCCCATCGAACATGCAGACCACAGGTGATTGATGGGCCCTGTCTTATCAGTCACATGGGCTGCAAGCAATCGGTGGGCCCCAAGCAATCGTTGGGCCCTGTCTTGTCAGAGTTGAAGCCGCTTTGGAAGCTGGGGCTGAGTCCGAAGATGAGGCCACCTTGGAGCCTAGGGCCGCCTTGAAGTCGGGCCGCCTTAGAAGCTGGGACCAAATCCGGAGACGAGGCCACCTTGGAGCTGGGCCCGCCTTAGAGGCTGGGGCCGAGTCCGAAGATGAGGCTGCCTTAGAATCGGGGCCGCCTTGAAGCCGAAGCCACCTTGGAACCTAGGGCCGAGTCTGAAGATGAGGCCGTCTTGGAGACCGAGGCCAAGTCCAAAGACGAGGCCGCCTTGAAATCGGAGCTGCCTTGAAGTCGGGGCTGCCTTGGAGCCTGAGGCTGGCATCTTTTCAACTTTTGCCATCAATTAATTTCGGTCGTTAATTTACACGTGGCTTTATCAGCCACATCAAGTTTAATCTCTTTTAAAATATTTCATTTTTGTGCTATGTTGAATGAGTAAGTTGGCCCATGTATTCATGATAAAATAATATAATAATAAAAATAGACCCTTTGATCTAAAAATTTTTTATACTAAAAAATAAAGGACTGTAGCGAGAATTCGGGCACCCCAAATAGCCTTTGAAATAAACACAGCAGAAAAGATTTGAGATCCAAAATCCAAATCAAATATTAAGTGAAATTTTGAGGACGAAAGTTATATTTTAGCTAATAAAATAACACAATCTAATGCACCGACCTCAAGCTCGCTAGAGTCGAGTCGTCTCTTTAGCCCGCGCACACGACAAAGAACGAGAGAGAGAGAGAGAGAGGTGGCGATGCAGATCTTTGTGAGGAAGCTTACTGGGAAGATGACAACGCTCGAGGCCGATATCAGCGACACCATCGACAATGTCAAGGCCAAGATTCAAGTCTTTTTCTTGTTTCTCTCATCATACCATCTAGGTTTTCCATGCTATCCTTTTTCTTTTTCTTTTTCCCCTCGGCTTAAGTTTGTTTTGAATGTTATTAGACTTGCTAGACTGATTATTGATACGGAAGCTTGATGTTTCTAATGTCGATTTAAATTTTCTTATTCCTTTTTATAAAAATAATCCTGAATTTTTTGTTTTATATGACTTTGATCCCTACCATTAAATAGAAAAGATGTCATTTGTTTTTATTCCATGGGGCAGCATACGGAGCAACACACGTGCCAACCAAGTGGCAAAAATAAATTTAAAATCCATAACTAACCCATTAATCCGTTAGTTAATAATTTAAAAAATATAAAAAATAATTTTTATTTTTATTTTTTTATTTTTTTTATTTTTTTATTTTTTTAAAATTATTATGGGTTAATGAATTAATTATGGATTTTAAATTTATTTTTGTTTCTTGGATGCTACGTGTGCTGCTGCGTATGCTGCCACATATGTGTTAAAATAAACGACGTCTCCCCTATTTAATGGTAGGGATCAAATGGTAGTGATCAAAGTATACAAAACAAAAAGCTCAGGATTATTTTTACAACTTTTTAAAGTTTAAAGATTAAAGTGACACAACCCCTAAGTACAAGGGTTAATTCTGTAGTTTAGCCAAAAAAATTATTTCTCTTTTATTTTATTTTGATGTCAATATGTTGAGCTTTCCAGGATCATTGAGTTTTTTCTTTATTTTTGGGTGCCCATTTGACTATGGATATCGTTGTTTTAATTTTCTTGATGGTATGTGTGGAAGACAATGATGTTGTAAATCTTTTTGAAATTTGGAGCACAGCTTTTGGCACTGATTGTAGTTTATAGAAGATGGGCATGCCAACTTGGATTTTGTTTGGTGTTCAGAAGTCTTTTGGGTCCGTCTTCTTCTGTGACATGATGAGATGCATAGATGAGATGGACTACCAAAATAAAAACGTCATGTTGAAAGAACAAGAAGTCATCCAGAGAGAACTTGAAATGAACAAGGATTTTTACCATGATTTAAAAGCTGTCCCCCAGCCCAAAACTTGGATAAGGATGGTTCTCAGAGCTGCCTTCAGGATAAAAATTTACTATGCCACTGCCATTAGTTAAACATGACTTCTGAGCTCTAGTTTTCCTTTACTCTCCTTTATGTAGGCTTTGGCAGTTCACAAGCTACAATTTTAGTTGCTCTTGTTGTCTTTCATTTTGTTGAGCTTGATCCTATATAGGAGATAATGGCATGGGAGTACTGATTTTGCTCATGTGGAATATTGGACCTTTTTCCAGGAACAAGATGAGAATTCTTAGGGGAAAAAGTTGTTTTTCAGGTGAGCTAATGTTGTTGTAGTAAGAGAAGGTCACCACTTATTTGACTCTTATTGTGAGAGATTGTTGGGGAATTGCAGCTTCAGGACTAGAACGTAAAACCTTGGTACTTTGTTTAAGTAGGACTTGGGAGACTAAGTTGGGACTTGGGAGATTAAGCTGGGACTCTCAAGCAAATAATTAGTCATGGAGTCAAGAATTTGACTTTCCTTCTTGTAACAGTTTCAATTAACTGCTGTTATTCCTCTGTTTTTCTTGTATGTGTTCCCTTCATCCTAAATATCACCTCAAGCCAAATGACGAATTGTCACAACCACAACTATCGAGTCTTATCCGACTTCCCAACTTATGGGCCCAGCTTTACCTTTCCTCATTCAACAAGAAATGAACTAAAAAGCACACATGGTTGCGCTTCTTCAAATTATTTGGTCTTCTTATTGTTCAACAAAAGGTTTAAGAATAAAAAGTAAAACAAAGAAATAAAAAAATATGTGATGAATCAGCCACCATTTGCTTCTTCTTATATTTTCTTTTCTTTTGATGAAGGAACTAGAAATTTCATGAGTTCTGTAATCTGAATAGCAAAGTAAGTACATATATCTATGTAATAGAAGGTTGCCATCTGATATGACTGATCCCAACGTCGTCAGAAAAGGTAACAGCAGCTACTGTCATTCCCCCACCCCCGGTACCCCCTCGGGGTCGGGGGGTGGGGTCATCATTTCTTAACCCCGAGGCCCCCACCGGTCTCGGGGTGCACTGTCATTCCCCCACCCCCGGTACCCCCTCGGGGTCGGGGGGTGGGGTCATCATTCCTTAACCCCGAGGCCCCCACCGGTCTTGGGGTGCACTGTCATTCCCCCACCCCCGGTACCCCCTCGGGGTCGGGGGGTGGGGTCATCATTCCTTAACCCCGAGGCCCTCACCGGTCTCGGGGTGCACTGTCATTCCCCCACCCCCGGTACCCCCTCGGGGTCGGGGGTGGGGTCATCATTCCTTAACCCCGAGGCCCCCACCGGTCTCGGGGTGCACTGTCATTCCCCCACCCCCGGTACCCCCTCGGGGTCGGGGGTGGGGTCATCATTCCTTAACTCCGAGGCCCCCATCGGTCTCAGGGTGCACTGTCATCCCCCACCCCCGGTACCCCCTTGGGGTCGGGGGGTGGGGTCATCACTGATTAGCATGAGACTCAACTACCAAGGAAAACAACAACTATCAGGTTACACGGTGCTCGCGCATGATTTTCAGCGCACGGCCATGCCTTGCCGCAGCGTACCATTCGGTACTCCAGTGATTGTGCCCCATTACGGAGGGCCATGCCTCATAACGACGTTTGGCGCGTTGCATGACCATGCCCTGCCACGGCGTACCATTCGGTACTCCCGTGATTGTGCCCCGTTACGGAGGGCCATGCCTCATAACGGTGTTTGGCGCATTGCATGTCCCTGTGCATCACCATGCCTCGCTACGGCGTACAACTCGCTACCTCTAGCAATGGTGCCCAGTCATATCAACCGGTGACGTACACTGAACGCCTACACGGCTAACGGACACGTGTGGCACACACGTGTCAACGGTACGATGGAGATCTTCCAAAGCCGCAAGTTGGGATATTCAGACAGGTATAAAAGGCACATGCTCACGCTGTAAGTGGGATCTGAACTCTGGTTTTTCTGAGCTTTCTTCCTCCCAGCGAAAACCCTAACCGCCTCAGCTCCTCTTCGCTGGAGCGGTTCTTTGTCTGAGCCCAAGTCACTGACTTGATCGTCGAAGAGTCCCCACCGGCGCCACCGGTCCCCGGGGACTTTTCTTGCAGGACTTCGAGGAGGGAGACGTCTGTCATCCCGACGTTCGAGGAAGGTGTCTTGGCGCCATCAGATTGGCGCGCCAGGTAGGGGGCAGTAGCTTTCTTCTTTCTTCTGACTTGAGGACCTCGAAACCATGTGACGACTCGAACGAAAGGAGTTTCAGCCGGACGCGCTGGGGGGCAGCGCTGCGGGGCTGGTCCACCCGCGGAGGCCCCCCCGGCTCTCGCATCCTGTTTCCCAGAGCCCCCGAATCTCCAGGGGGCAGGGCCTTCTGCTCCGCAAAATGAAGTTCCTGCGTCCGCTCCGCAGCACCTCAGGAGGATCGATTCACTGCCTTGGCCGCAGTCCAGTCATTGGCGGCGATGGTTCAAGGCATGCAGCACCAGCAAGCAGCCTTGCGGCAACCGGAGCCGAACCCATCTGTCCCGGGGGTGATGCAGCCTAGCCAGCATTCCTCCCGCCGGAGATCGCCGGTTCCTGCAGATCATCGCCGCCGATCCCCAGCCAAGCTGCATCACCGCGAAGCATCCAAAAGGCCCCGGTCTCCTCTCGCCACGCCACATTTCTCCTAAGCGGCGGCACAGAAAGGAGGCGGAGCGCCCGCGTCGGCATCGCCGCCCCCGTTCTTCTTCTGAATCTTCAGGGGAGGGCTCCTTTGATGGCCGAATGCCTCGTCGAGCTGAGCGTCGACTCGAGGAGTGCAACCAGAAGTTGGAAGAACTTAGCCGTCGAATCACCCACCTGCCAGAGACCGACTACGACAGTCGACCTCCCCTGTCCCGCCACATCATGGAGGAGCCTATCTCTACCAGGTTCCGCCTTCCTCAGCTGGACCCATACGATGGGACTACGGACCCCCTGGATCATTTGGAGAGCTACAAGGTACTCATGCAAGTTCAAGGGGCCACTGACTCACTCATGTGTGTTTTCCCGGCTACCCTGAAAAAGCTGCCCGGGCTTGGTATTCTCGCCTGCCGCCACGAAGCATCGACTCCTTCCGCCAGTTGGAGAGGGCTTTTCTGGCCCACTTTGATGCCTGCCGAAAGATCCCAAGGGTGGCGGACAGTCTGTTTGCCGTTCAGCAGAAGAATGGCGAGCCTCTGTGGGACTATGTCGCCCGGTTTAAAGAGGCCGCCCTGGAGGTCTACAACTTGGAAGACTCGGTGGCCACCTTGGCTCTGAAGCGGGGGCTTCGCCCTTCTCGCTTCGCATACTCTCTTGACAAAAAGCCGCCGGGCTCCTACTCTGAACTTTTGATCCGCGCCCAGAAGTACATCCGGGCAGACGAAGCTGACTTTTCCCAGCGTGAAGCTGGTGGGAGCATACCCAGGAAGCCAAGCCAGAACCTGCCGAAGCCCGCCCCAGGAGGCCCGAGCCTCCTCGCCGACCAGACCACCATCCTCGACCTCCTGCACTGAGAGACGGGCCTTACACTCCGTGCTTGCCCGATATCTCAGATCCTGCTCGAGATCGAAGGGGAGCCCTATCTGCAACGCCCTCCTCCCATCAACCCAAGATTCCCCGGAACAAAAATCTCTACTGCCGCTACCACCGGGACCATGGCCACAACACCGACGACTGCCGGCAGCTGAAGAAAGCCATTGAAGACCTTATTCAACAAGGCCATCTGAGGAAGTTTGTCCAAAGGAACAACCCGGAGCTCCTGGCCCGTCAGCGCCCGCACCGCCGGTAATTGATAACACCCCGACGGAGAAGACAGTGGCGATGATTTCCTGGGGGGCAGGAGGCCCGTCGAAGAGACCAAGGGGAGAGGAGGAGTGAAGCTGTAATTCCTTTTTCGAAAAGGACTTGGAGGGGGTTGTAAATAAAGATGATGATAGCGTCGTCGTATCCATGACGATTGCTAAACATCATGTAAAACGAATCTTAGTTGACAGTGGAAGCTCCGTAGATGTTTTGAACTACGACGCCTTTGTTCGCATGAATCTGTCGCATGATCTACTTCAACCGTCGCCACGCCCTTGATGGGGTTCACAGGAGATTCCGTGAGGGTCAAGGGGAAATTACTCTTCCCGTAACGGCTGGAACGGCTCCGTGCCAAAGCACTGTCCTTATAAAGTTTTTGGTGGTCCGTGTGCCCCTGGCGTACAACGCGATTCTTGGGAGGCCCGGGCTCAACCTCTTGGATGCCGTCATATCCACCAAGCGGCTCCTTGTGAGGTTCCCAACCGCCAGAGGGGTCGGCGAGATGCGAGGGAGCAGGGCCTACCGGCGCTTTGCTATCACTTGGCCCTAGTCCCCAGGAGGCAACCCCTGCACCGCCGTCTGCACCAACACCCGAGGCCCTTGACCCGCGAGACCTGGAGAGGAGGGGGAACCGGCCGAGCGGCTGCTCACTTTCCCCCTCGGGGAGGACCCATGCAACGGTTCGAGTTGGAGCCTACTTCCGGACGAAGCTCGTGACCGGCTCCTTACCTTTCTGCGGGCCAACGCCGACGTCTTCGCTTGGTCAGCGTCCGACATGCCCGGGATCCCGGAGGAGGTGATTACACATCAGCTCAACATTCGACCGGAGTGCGGCCCGTCAGGCAGAAGAAAAGGAGTTTTGCCCCGACCGACAGAAGGCTGTTGACGAGGAGGTGCGAAGCTGTTGGCGGCTGGTCACATCCGCGAGGTGCGCTACCCCGACTGGTTGGCGAACGTCGTGATGGTTCGTAAGGCCAGTGGAAGCTGGAGAATGTGCGTGGATTTCACCGACCTCAATAAGGCGTGTCCCAAGGACAGCTTCCCGCTCCCCCGAATCGACCAGCTGGTAGACGCCACCTCCGGGCATGGGACGCTCAGTTTCATGGATGCGTTCTCGGGGTATAATCAAATCAAGATGAACCAGCAGATGAAGAAGCAACCTCCTTTGTCACGGAAAAAGGGATCTACTGTTACAGGGTGATGCCCTTTGGACTGAAAAACGCCGGGGCTACTTACCAAAGATTGATGAACAAGGTTTTTGAGGATCAGATGGGGCGCAACATGGAGGTATATGTGGATGACATGCTGACCAAGAGCACCAACGCAGAAGACCATGTAGCAGACCTCGAGGAGACTTTCAACAACTGCGCCGGTACCGGATGAAGCTCAACCCCCACAAATGCGCCTTCGGAGTAGCGGCTGGCAAGTTCCTGGGTTTCATGGTGACCCAGCGGGGATCGAGGCCAACCCCACAAGATCAGAGCCATCCTGGAGATGCGGCCTCGGTCAGCAAGAAGGAGGTGCAACGCCTACGGGGAGGGTGGCGGCCTTGAGTCGTTTCATGTCAAGGTCGGCAGAGAGGTGCCTGCCTTTTTTCAAGGCGCTGCGCAAGGTTAACGGCTTCGAGTGGACAAAGAGTGTCAGGGCTGCCTTTGAAGAGTTGAAGCAGTTTCTCTCTACTCCCCCGCTACTGTCCAAGCCTGAAAATGGAGAGGAGCTCTTTTTATATCTGGCCGCTTCCCCCGAGGCTGTTAGCTCCGCTTGTGCGCATGGATACCGACGGAGCCCAGAAGCCGATCTATTATACAGCAAGGTACTCCATGATGCTGAGACCAGGTATTCAAAAACTGAGAAGATTATCTTCGCCTTGGTGGTCTCTACTCAGCGCCTTCGGCCTTACTTTCAAGCCCATCCCATCGTGGTGCTCACGGACCAGCCCCTGCGAG
>UESW01004248.1:841919-966922 GCA_900491605.1 Calamus simplicifolius
CTCCTCCCTTGCCACTCTTGCTTCTTCCGCCGCCGCGCCCGCCCGGTCCTCGGCCTCCTGGAGAGCTGAGGTCAGCTCCGAGATGTGCATATCTCTGGCCATGACCGCACTCTCAGCCTCTGCCATCTGGGAAAGCGCTGCGCGCCCACGGTCGGCCTCCATTTCCGCCCGGCTCATGGCGGCCTTCACCTCGCTAGCGCAGGTGTCCTTGACCGCCTCCAGCGCCCTCTCTGCCTCTTCCACGCGGCGCTGGGCCTCCTCGGTCTCCTTTTGCGTCTCCTGCAGAACGTTCTTTCCCCCTTGGATTACCTCCCTGGCAGCCCTCAGGGAGTGCGCGATCTGCACACACAAGCCCAGGTCAGCAAGATACATATATATGAACAATAAAGGGGGAAAAATGAAAAGATTGCTTACCTTGACCACGGCGGCGTAAGAGTCCCGGAAGAATGCACCCGCCCCCTGATGACTGAGATCCTCAATGATCCTAAGATCAAAGACTGGACCCAGGACCCGCTCGGCCCAATGGCCGTCGTCCAGAGAATTTTGGGGCGGACTGGGTGCACCCTCGCCTCCCTCCGCCATCTCGGATGTCCCTGGCTCTGTGTGCGGGCCACTCCCAAGCGGCCCCTCAGGGGGTGGGCTCGCGGGGCCGGATGGTCCCTCGCCCCAATCCCTGGCGGCGTTTGGTGGGGTCGCTGCCCCGGGGACCGAGAGCTCTTCGGTTGGCACGTGCGCCCCCGCTGCTGGCTCTTCGGAGGTAGCTCCCGCTGTTGCTCCCGACTCCGGTGGGGTGTCAGCCGTAAGATCGACCTCCGGTACGACTGGGACGTGTGGCAGAGCCGGGGGTAGGGAGACTAGAGTCGGGAGGGGGGCCCGGACCACCGGGCGTTTTGAGGCCAGGGCCTGCTGGCTCCTGGACGGCCCTTCTCGGCCCCTTTTCTTGGCGGCCCTTATCAATTTCGCAGTCAGAATTTTCATTGATGCATGACACAAGTTAGGTTTTCAGAACAGTAAAAAAAAAAAAAGAGAAGAGAAGAGAAAAGGGGCAGAACTTCTGGCTAAGTGGAGAAGGCTTACCCGATGGGAGACGAGGCCCGCCAACTCAAGTTGTCCTCCGATAGCAGCAAGGTGTACCGAGGGATTTCGGTGGTCAGCAATAACCCCATTGCCTCCCGGTCTCCATGCTGAACAGCCACGGCGTTCCCCGGAGGTCGGGGTCTCCCCACCGGGGGCGACTTGGTCGATGTTGGCGAAGAAGAAGCGGGGTTTCCACCCCTTGATTGATGAAGGCAGGAGGAGCTTCAGAACCTATTGGGTCGGGGCTGGAACAGCCACCATCCCTTTTGGGGCTCGGAGGGAGTAGAAGTTGCGAAATAAACTGATCCTAGGGGTGATACCTAAACGATGACAGAGAATGACGAAGGCACTGATTACCCAACAAGAATTCGGGACCAGTTGGGAGGGGGTCAAGGAGTAAAAATCGAGGAGGTTGACAAAAAAAAGGATGAAAAGGAGGGACGAAGACCTGCCTGTAGGCAGATCTCGTAGAGAGCTACCGACCGGGTCGGGAGGAGATGACCCGGTCATCAGGAGTTGGCGGGAATAATTCAATCTCCCGGGGGATTCCGTAGCGGGACCGGATCCTTTCCAGGTCCGACCGCTTCATTGCGGAGGCCGTCCCCTCTGGGGACTCCTCCGCCCTCGAGGAGGTCCCGGCCCTCAGCCGGTGGCCCCTCGAGGGGGCTCCCCCGATGGCCTGTCGCCGGGCCAAAGGGACGTGGTCCTCTGGATCGGAGGACCACTCAAGTGGGGGAGAAAGAGTGGGAGAGATCTGGCGCCTCACAGAGGGAGGACGGTCCTCAGAACCGTCCTCCGAGGTCCAGGAAGGGGAACTCATGAATAGGATGGGAAGCTAACCTGGGAAGCCAAAGAAAACCGGGCGCAGGCTCGCAGGTCGCAGGGGAAATGGGAAAATAAGCAAGGAAGAAGACAATGGCAAGGGCGGTGTGGCATCGGCCCACCGCCCCCACCTAGCTTTATTGAGTTTTCAAAATGTCCCGCCATGTCTCTTCGGCCACGCGGCTCCTTGCCATACGCCGGCTCGCCTCGAGGGATGCCCCGGCGCGTGGTGTGACACGCCCCCAGCCAGTGATGGGACCTCGCTGACGTCGCCGTAATGAGAGGAAATGATGATACGCCTTTTCGCACGGACTCCGAAGAGCCAATCCTCATTCTCAAGGGTGATCATGGCTGGCACAGTGTACGGAAGGCCGCCTCTTTACATTCCCCACACCGTCCGCATAAAAGACGAGGACAGGGATCAGCCACGTGGAGAACGCCCCTTGAGCCTCAGCGGTGGGACCCACTTCGCCCCAGGAGCGAGGGGGCATCTGATATGACTGATCCCAGCGTCGTCAGAAAAGGTAACAGCAGCTACTGTCATTCCCCCACCCCCGGTACCCCCTCGGGGTCGGGGGTGGGTCATCATTCCTTAACCCCGAGGCCCCCACCGGTCTCGGGGTGCACTGTCATTCCCCACCCCCGTACCCCCTCGGGGTCGGGGGGTGGGGTCATCATTCCTTAACCCCGAGGCCCCACCGGTCTCAGGGTGCACTGTCATCCCCCCACCCCCGGTACCCCCTCGGGGTCGGGGGGTGGGGTTATCACTGATTAGCATGCGACTCAACTACCAAGGAAAACAACAACTATCAGGTTACACGGTGCTCGCGCATGATTTTCAGCGCACGGCCATGCCTTGCCGCGGCGTACCATTCGGTACTCCCGTGATTGTGCCCCATTACGGAGGGCCATGCCTCATAACGACGTTTGGCGCATTGCATGCCCCTGTGCATGACCATGCCCTGCCACAGCGTACCATTCGGTACTCCCGTGATTGTGCCTCGTTACGGAGGGCCATGCCTCATAACGGTGTTTGGCGCATTGCATGTCCCTGTGCATCACCACGCCTCGCTACGGCGTACAACTCGCTACCTCTAGCAATGGTGCCCAGTCATATCAACCGGTGACGTACACTGAACGCCTACACGGCTAACGAACACGTGTGGCATCACACGTGTCAACGGTACGATGGAGATCTTCCAAAGCCGCAAGTTGGGATATTCAGACAGGTATAAAAGGCACATGCTCACGCTGTAAGTGGGATCTGAACTCTGGTTTTTCTGAGCTTTCTTCCTCTCAGCGAAAACCCTAACCGCCTCAGCTCCTCTTCGCTGGAGCGGTTCTTTGTCTGAGCCCAAGTCACTGACTTGATTGTCGGAGAGTCCCCACCGGCGCCACCGGTCCCCGGGACTTTTCTTGCAGGACTTCGAGGAGGGAGACGTCCGTCATCCCCGACGTTCGAGGAAGGTGTCTTGGTGCCATCACCATCTATGTATGATTGAAGTAGAAAGTGGGTAAAACTGAAACAACTGAGTTGCAAGGTAATTATGGACTTGTGTATTTTGACCCTGCCTTCTTACACTTGCCTACCGCTCCAAGGAAACTTGTCTTGGGCTTGTTTGGATGGAGGAATCCACCATCCGTCAATAATTTGTCCACGATGCTTGCTTTCTCTTTAGTGCAGAGATTGACAAATGATAAAGTTGCAGGATTGAGAGGATTCAAGGATTAACTGCCATTGTTTTTAATGGATAAGTGAATCAAACTATGAGTGGTTTACCTTATCCCTAAAAACTCAGGCTTAGTTGTGTCTGCTGATCTCTTTGAAGTGCTGCATTTCTCACCTAAATTTAAAACAGAATCCTCACATAGAATATCATATTAGGCAATAGGATCTTCTGGCAGTCAAACAGTCTCTCCTGCAATATTATCAAACATAAAAAGAAACTCGAGTTAAGTTTGTCATAAACCAAATTGTGAGCTTTGCTAAATATTCAAGCCAAATGATGTGTTACATAATAAATAGAGTTCAAATTTGATATCAGGAAGTGTATTTTTTGTTGTTGTTTCTGCCTTGGTATCTGTGGCATTGGGGTGGGGGAAGGTTCTGGTAAAATGTTGGAGTTCAACATCTTTACTTGGTAAATTCATGGAGGCACATGCTGAACGAAAACACCATCTGATTCCTGAACTGCTGTGGTCAAATGGTTGACGATTGTAAGAAATTTCATTTTTACAAGAGCAAGGTAGCACCATGTTTCATATTTTCTGAGTCTAATTGAAATGATGTTGCAGGATAAGGAGGGTATACCTCCAGATCAGCAGAGGCTATAATATTTGCTGGGAAGCAGCTGGAAGATGGTCGAACTTTAGCTGACTACAGCATTCAGAAAGAATCAACTCTCCTGGTTTGAGGCTTAGGGGTGCAACCATGATCAAGGTGATTACACTCACTGGAAAGGAGATTGAAATAGACATTGAACCCACTGATACTATTCATAGAATCAAGGAGCGGGTTCAGGGGAACGAAGGGATTCCACCTGTGCAGCAGAGGTAATCTTTCTTGCAAAATCTTTGAAATTCAGTTTTTGCTTCTCACAGGTACTAAGGGAGATTTCTGACTTTATGGTTGCATAATCATATGCATTTACTGTTACAAATGCATGCGTAAGATGTTAATTAATATGCTCCTCTTGTCTATGGTGATGGATTATGGATATATTTTCACTCTTTTGATTGTAGTACTCTTGATGTTGCATCCACCTTTTTTATCCTAGCCATGATTGCAAGGCAAAACTCTAATTCATAATTTCTGGGAAGAATTGATTAGGTTATTTTCATATGCTCGTCTTGTCAACAGCAATGGTGCGGTAATATCACTGTTAAATGTTTGCACTGATGTTGCCTTCCATCTAGTGGGGTACTGTTTTGTGGCTGTGATTGTTATGTATATACTGTGCACGGTTCCTACAAGATTTATACGGTTGCTATACGTTCATATTGCCAAAACTTTGGTCATCAATACTCTGCTGTCTTCTGTCTTAGCCTGTACTTGGTGTTGAAATGTCTGACCTTATTAACTCACGCATCATCTCTTTTTGTTTCATTGTTGCCGGCTTGTCTATGCAGGCAAGCATCTTGCAGATGACAAGACTGCCAAGGAATACATCATCGAGGGTGGTTCTGTCCTTCATCTTGCCTTTTTTCTGAGGGGTGGTCTTCTGTAATAATACTTCCTGATCTTTCTAGACATGCAAGCAAGCTAAGCATTACATGTGGATTTATTTATTTATTTATTTTTAATCCAAGAGATCTCTCATGGGCTTTGAAATTGTAATCCCAAATGACAGAACGTTGATCGTGATAACAGTGGTTCTGGCCTGCATAGCGTATGTCCATCTCAATGATTTCACTGGTAAATCTCAATGTCTGCTTGCTGTTGTGGTCAAATGGTTGACGATTGTAAGAAATTTCATTTTCACAAGAGCAAGGTAGCACCATGTTTCGTATTTTCTGAGTCTAATTGAAATGATGTTGCAGGATAAGGAGGGTATACCTCCAGATCAGCAGAGGCTAATATTTGCTGGGAAGCAGTTGGAAGATGGTCGAACTTTAGCTGACTACAGCATTCAGAAAGAATCAACTCTCCACCTAGTTTTGAGGCTTAGGGGTGCAACCATGATCAAGGTGATTACACTCACTGGAAAGGAGATTGAAATAGACATTGAACCCACTGATACTATTCATAGAATCAAGGAGCGGGTTCAGGGGAAAGAAGGGATTCCACCTGTGCAGCAGAGGTAATCTTTTCTTGCAAAATCTTTGAAATTCAGTTTTTTTGCTTCTCACAGGTTCTAAGCATGGTTGCATAATCATATGCATTTACTGTTACAAATGCATGCGTAAGATGTTAATTAATATGCTCCGGTTCCTCCTTCGAAGAAGGTCTCAACACTTGAGAATAACCTCTTGATCAGGTCCATCACTGCTGATGAGATTCGCATAGCCTTATGGGACCTCGAGCCTGATAAGGTGTCTGGCCCTAATGGTTTTCCGCCTCTATTTTTCTGTCATTATTGGGACATTGTTGGTCAGAAGGTCACGCATGCTATTCAGAGTGCTTTCCTTTCCAAATCTATTCCTACTGTTGGAATCGGACTTTTATCACTCTTGTGCCGAAGCGTTCTGATGCTTCTACCCCTCAACATTTTTGGCCGATCAGTCTTTGCACTATCTTATATAAGGTTTGTGCGTGCCTTTTAGTCTTCCGTCTGCGTGTGGTGATTCCTCAGCTCATCTCTGCTGAACAGGGTGCTTTCATTAGAGGTCGGAGTATTTTCGATAATGTTCTCATTGCGCAGGAGTTTATGCATGATCTTCAGAGAGCTCCGGCCAGGCAGTGTCTCATGGCTGTCAAGCTTGATATGGAGCGTGCCTACGACAGGCTGAGTTGGGCTTTTCTGCACTGAACTCTGATTGAATTTGGTTTTCAGATCTCTTCATTGACTGGATTATGGCTTGCATCCAGAAACCATCATTCTCTCTGATCATTAATGGTATGCCGACTGCTTTCTTCCATTCTACTGTGGGGCTAAGACAGGGATGCCTATTATCCCCGTTTCTGTTTGTTCTAGCTATGGACGACCTTTCCCATGCTTTTCATCAGGCACAGCAGGATTGTCGCATTGCTCCCTTTTTGGCTACTCCCTCGGGGCCCTCCGTCTTTCATCTTCTTTTTGCAGACGACTGTATTCTCCTGGGCCAAGCTTCTCTGCATAATGCAGCTAGTTATGCTTCTCTTATTCGGTGTTACTATCATGCTTCTGGCCAGATGGTCAATTTAGAGAAGTCCACGATTTGTTTAAGCCCCAAGACTCCTAGGTCAACTAGGGAAGCTATACATCAAGCTTTAGGCATTTTTACCAAGGCAGATGGGCTTTCATACTTGGGGATCCCTTTTGGGAAGACGTCCTGTATTAGTGATTACACTAACCTTGAGCGATGCATTCATGATCGGATTGATGGTTGGCAGGTTACCGGATTATCCATGATGGCGAGGATCACTCTTATCCACTCTGTCCTTATGTCCCTTCCATTGCATCTTCTATCGAATGATGCGGTCCCTATTACTTATTTGCGGAGGATTGAGCAATGCTTTAGGGACTTTCTGTAGGCTTCTTGCAGGATGGTCATGGTATTCATCTTCTGGCTTGGGATTTGATTTGTATGCCTCTGTATGAAGGTGGTCTTGGTATTCAGTCGCTGATTGTTAGGAGAGAGGCTCTGCTGGCGAGGCATGCCTCGTGGTTTATTCTTGATCCTCACTGCCTCTGGAGCTCCTTCATGCGAGCTACGTATGGTAATTGGTCTCCTTTATGGTCCCTCAGCCTACTTGCGGGTATTCTTTCTTCTGGAAGGAGGTGTGCCGTCATGCTTCGACTATCTGAACAATGTTTCGTGGATGATCGGCGATGATCCTCGGTCGATGTGGTTCAGGATACTTGGATCTCGGATCTCCCCCTTTTCCGATGGCCATCATTTATTAGTACGGATGTTCCGCATTGTATGCGGGTTCAGGATCTCATNGACCCTCAGCCTACTCGCAGATATTCTTTCTTTGGAAGGAGGTGTATCGACATGCTCTGCCTATTCTGAACAATATTTCGTGGATGATTGGCGACAGTTCCTCGGTCGATGTTGTTCAGGATAGCTGGATCTCTGATCTCCCCCTTTCCTGTTGGTCGTCATTTATTAGCACGGATGTTTCGCTTTGTATGAGGGTGCAGGATCTCATCACTCAAGATCTCTCCTTTTGGAATGCCCTGTGTGTGGTGACCAGCTTATTTGGGGATGAGCTTTCTTGGCAGATTCTTTCTATTCCTCTTACCTTGGGTCGCATACCTGATATGAGGTTATGAAGGAGATCTTGTCGCTCTAGGGCTCCCACTAGGAACCTCATCGAGGTGTATAGACCTCAGCCCCAGGACTCGCGGGATGCTGCTTGGATCTGGAAGCTCTCCGTTCATCCTAGGGTCCAATTTTCATATGGAAGATCATATGGGACTGTCTCCCTTCTTGCTCCCTGCTGTCTAGAAGGGGTCTTCATATTGAGGCGACTTGCCCGCTGTTGGGCAGGAGGAGGAGACTACAGACCACGCCATATTTACCTGTCCCATATTGAGCTAGATTTGGTTGAGGATGGGTTATAATTGCAGAGTGGATGGTTCTGGTTCCTCGTGTTCCCCTTTCCTTGATGCTCTCCGGAGGACCACCCGACAGCAGAGTGCCCTTTGGGCTATTATTGCCGATTAGATCTGGCTGTCGTGGAAGCTGCTTATCTTTACTGATGATACTATTTCCTCTCACAGACTAGAGCGAAAGATCATATCTATGTTTGCTGAAATGCACTTCATCTTACTGGTTCTGATTCTTATAACCTTGGCCACTAGAGCTCCCCTACTGCTTCGGCAGTGAACCGTCGCACGGTTTTTATCTCTTGGGAGCCCCCCCTCCAGGGTTTGTAAAAATCAACTTTGATGGAAGTGTTCGTGGAAGACTTGCTGGGTCTGTTTTCATTATTCGTGGGACCGATGAAGCCTTGCTGTCGGTGGGTGGTTTTAGTTCCCTCGATTCTTTTGTCCCTGTGGCTGAGCTATGCAGCGTGGGCTGGTATCTCCCATGCTGTTTGAAGGCTTCATGCTCAAAGCCTCTTCATTGAGGAGGATTCTCTTTCTGTTATCCGGTGGCTCCGGACGGGATTCTGCGATCATGTTCCCACCAACCCTCTTCTCTGCGATATTCGGGCTGCACTGCGGGATTCTCACAGTGTCCACATTCGGCACATCTACCGGGAAGCTAATTCTGCGGCAGACTGGGTGGCGGCTGTTGTGGCTCATCATGTGAGATTTTGGATATGGAATCAGGATGATCCCTGTCCCCCTGCTTTTAAGCAAATTTTGTACTCTAATATTTTTGAGCTGATTCGTACAAGATTAATGTGATTCCCCGTCTGTATTAAAAAAAAAAAAAAAGCTGCAAGGAAACATCTAAAACACAAAGGCAACCAAAGCCTTCCAGTGGGAACTCGAGCTGTAACATTTGTTCTCGGATCTTCAAGTTTGCTTTGTCTTGAAGACTTCTTCTGTTCTTTACCCACCGTTGCCTATCTGACTTGAACGGTTTTCAGAGCACTCACTAAAAATATTTAAATGAGTTTCTCTAGTTATATTTTTAAATAGAACATGTTCTACTCTTCATAAGAACATTAATTTAAATAAAAATTGTATATTAATTTCATTGATCTGGCTTTAAGGACAGCTTGGTCATCTGATAGTTTTGGATGGGAACAGGGGCCTAACAATTGGAATATTCCATTTAGGCGTGAACAAGACTTAATTTCTCAGACATGAGAAGTTTGCTCTTTCTGGTTAGTATGTGAACATGGGGAATTGGCAGGCATTTATCCAAGTTATTAACGCCGCGGCGAAGAGAGGCAAATCTATCAACAAGCCTAAGCAAATCGAACAGGGACCGCACCAATGATCCCAAACTTAGACTTATTAATTAAAAGTACAGTTGGTTGAATGATTTTTTTGCCAGCTTATGTTGTGGGTGTCCTGTTGATCCAATTTGGATCCTGCCGACATCTATGCCAAATAGACAGCCCAAGAAATGTCAGACTGAGCTCTGAATGGAATTTTTAATAAAAATTGGCCGCCTGCTCAATTTGAGCTATGGGTGTCTAAAGGTGGATCAGATCGATTTAGAATATTTTTAAACCAAACTGATTTGGACCAGCTTCTTAAAATTGGAACTACGATTGAGCCAATAAATTTGATTTATTTTCACTTCGGTTTGTCAACCTGTCTGTATTTATTCTAGATGAATATGAAACCGGTTTTCATGTCAAATCTTACAATCAAATGACAGATTAATTATTTATAGTAAAAAAATATAGTTTCACATAACTTAATTATTCATATATACTCATACTATCTCAATTTTAATTATAATATAAATGAAAGTCCATAAAACATGCATAATATTCGATTCAGTTTACATTAATTTTTTATAAACTCAAACCAAAACTGAATCAATTTTTTTTAGTTTTAAAAAAAATTAAACTAAAATCAAAAGAAGAGCTTAAAAAATTGATTCAAACCAAATAAAATAATAATTCTCTCTGATTTTATGGTTTATCTTATTATTTTTTTTGCACACCCTTTGTTTGAGCCAGACCAATTCCAAAGAAAAGTGCCCAGGTCTGGTTGAGCCTGGGCTTGGGACCTAGCTCATGTCCAGCCCAGCAGGACCCACCCAGCCTGACCTCGCTCGTTGCCACCTTTTTTTTTTTTTTTTTTTTTTGTACAAGCGGGCGATCACACTAGCCTAGTGTGAATCAGTCCAGATAGATCCGAATACAAAATTTACTTCAACAGAGAAGGACAGGGGTCGCCCGTCCTCCAGATCCACGAGCCGCCATGCTGAGCCACAGAAGAAGCCACCCAATCTGCCGCCGAATTGGTTTCACGATAAATATGGCGGATCTGGGCACAGTCGACCTCACGCAGGATAGACCAAATGTCCAAAAGCATCGGATTAGCAGGGCCGAACATGTAATCCTTATTCTGCAGCCAAGAAATAACCGTCGTTGAATCACTCTCGATCAAAATCCTCTGAGCATGGAGCGTCCTAACTGCATAAGAAATGCCCGCCCAAGCCGCGTAAAGCTCAGACATAGGGACGGAGGATTCAATAGTACCAAAACCTCCCGCTCCCAGCAAGTCGCCATGAGGGCCACGGATGACAAAAGCAGAACCAGCAACTCTACCACAGACACTCCCATCAAAGTTGATTTTGACGAACCCTGGAGGGGGGATCCCAGAGATAAAAACCGTATGCCGGTTCGCTGCCGTAGCAGCAGGGATCCCCAGAGGCCAGAGACGTTAGAACCAACCCGGGCACAGTCCGTAACCAGAGATCTAATCTTCCTCACAATCCTAGGGGAAGAAATATAATTCTCCGTGAAAAGAAGCTGATTCCTAGATAACCAAATCTGATAAGCCGTGGCAGCCCAAAGACTACTCTTCTGCAGAGAAGCTCTACGAATATCAAGAAGGAAAGAGGAGCGAGGTGAACCCGAATCATCCATCCTGACAGAATAACCCACTATGTGTCATATCTGTCTAGCTCTGGGACAAATGAAGATAGCATACTCAGAAGACTCCTCCTCCAACCTACATAAGGGACAGCACGGTGGGAACGGCAGACCCCTCCGAGAGAAGAAGACAGGTTGGAAGACAGTCCCACAGAAGCTTCCAGATAAATAACTATACCCTGGGAAGAGTATGAAGCTTCCAAATCCATGCGGCATCCACTGATCGCTGAGACACAGGCCTGAATATCTTCATCAAATCCATGGTAGGAGCTCTTGAGAGACAGGATCTCTGCCAGAGCCTGGAGTCAGATGAACTGCCAGTAGTAAGGGGCAGCGATAGAATACGCCTAGAAAGCTCCAGCCCGAAGAATCGGGTCACCGAGGGGATATGCCAGGCAGGGGGATCTAAGAAAATCAGATCCTTAACCCTTAAACTGGAAGGGATATCAATACTAATAAATGAGGGCCATCGAGAGAGAGGAAGCTCAGAAATCCAGATGTCCTGAATACATCGATCGATGATCCATCTCCAATCATCCATGATATGTGACCCATAATAGTCTGACCAAACCGACACACTTCCCTCCAAAAAGAGGAGCAACCCCGAGGCGACCAGCTATGTAAGGCCGACGACCAGGCACCATATCTAGCTCGCATCAGAGAGCTCCAGAGACAATGCGGCTCCAATAGGAACCTAGAAGCATGTCTAGCAAGAAGGGCTTCCCTTCTGACAATCAGAGACTGATCCCGAGCCCACCTTCTTGGATAGGCATACAGACTGTATTCCAGGATAATAGATGAGTACAATGACCTTCTTGCATAGAAGCCCAAAGAAAATCACGGAAGCATCTCTCAATCCTCTTAAGGCTGGTAATCAGAAGGACAGTGTTTGACAGGAGGTACAGGGGAAGAGAGGAGAGAACCGAGCGGATAATAATAACCCTAGCCATTATCGAAAGGCCAATAACCTGCCACCCCTTCAAACGCTGACGGACCCTCCTCTCAAGCTCATAGTAGTCAGAACATCGGGGCGTCTCCCCGTGATAGGGATCCCCAAATACATAAACCTATCAGTCTGAGTAGAAATACCCAATAAATTAATAATGGCTTCCCTGATAGACCTAGAAGTCTTCGGGCTGAAACATATAGAGGACTTAAGAAAGTTGACCTTCTGTCCCGAAGCCTGACAATACCGCTGAATAATAGAATGGAATGAAGCCGCATTATCAATGGAAGCCTGGCCAAGGAGGATACAATCGTCCGCAAAAAGAAGATGAGAGACCAGAGGGCCCTCCGATCTGGCCATAAATGGGACAATCCTCTGGTCTAACTGTGCCTGATAGAAAGCACGTGAAAGATCATCCACAGCCAGAATAAATAGCAAAGGAGATAGAGGGCATCCCTGCCGAATCCCCACAGAAGAGTAAAAAAACTCCGTCGGACTCCCATTAATGATCAGAGAAAAAGTCGGCCTCTGAATGCAAGCCATGATCCACTCAATAAACAATCCATCGAACCCAAACTCCAGAAGAGTGCGGTACAAAAAGGCCCAGCTCAGTCTATCATAGGCTCTCTCCATATCAAGTTTGACAGTCATAAGGCAATTTCTGACCGGAGCTCTTTGGAGATCATGCATAAACTCCTGGGCTATGAGGACATTATCAGAAATGGACCTCCCTCTAATAAATGCCCCCTGTTCAGCCGAAATGAGGTGAGGAATCACCAAACAAAGGCGGTGAGCTAAAGACGGGCACAGACCTTATATAGAGTAGTGCAAAGACTAATAGGTCGAAAATGCTGCGGAAGAGAGGCATCAGATCGCTTGGGCACCAAAGAAATAAATGTCTGATTCCATTCCACAGGAATATGTTTAGATTGGAATACCGTCTGAATAGCCAAGACCACCTCCTGCCCAACACTATTCCAGTAATGACAGTAAAAGAAAGGCGGGAACCCATCAGGACCAGAGGCCTTATCCGGACCGAGCTCCCAAAGGGCCGTCCTAATCTCTTCGCAGTAATAGATCCGACAAGCATGCTATTATCCAAAGAAGAGACCTTCCCAGTGACCGGAACCGGAATAACCGGGCCCCCCTCACCTGAGGACTCAACCCATCTAGACTGAAAAAAATGAAGAAGTAGGTCCCTAATAGAGTGGGTGTCCTCGCAAATATTCCCCTCATCATCAAGTAATCTTCGGATCCTATTAGCTGCACGTCGCTTCAAGGTTGCCTGGTGAAAGAATCTGGTATTACGGTCACCATCACAGATCCACTGAAACCTGGACCTCTGCCACCAATAGACCTCCTGCTGCCGAAGGAGAGAGTGATGCCGAGCAAGCTTATCCCGGAGAGAATAGAGATCCAAGTCCAACAGAAAACCATCCAGATCTTCCTTAGCCTGTAAGACACAAATATCATTTTCAACCTGTTCAATTTGTCTAACCAAATCCCCCAGCTCCAGTCTATTCCATCTGGATAATCTATGCCTGGCCATCTTAAGGCGACGAGATAACCGATAAACAACATTACCCCTGACAGGAAGATGCCAGATCTGAGAAATAATAGTACGAGCTGCAGAGTAGGCAGTCCAAAACTCCTTAAATCTAAACTGCTTGCGCTGGTACTGGTCAACCTCTATGGAGATCAAAATTGGGCAATGATCAGAAGCGATCCTAGAGAGGTGAGTGACGGTAACCGCAGGGAACAAATGAAGCCACTGAGCCGTTGCCATAGCTCTATCCAGCCTCTCCCAAACCCGGGCAGACCCCTGACGATTATTACACAGGTAAATTGGGGTCCCGAGTACCCCAAATCCATCAACCCAGCAAAAGCAATAAAGGATCTAAATTCACTGATATCAGCTGAGCCTGTAACCCTTCTACCCCACGTTTCTCGTTGGCCTCAGTGATGCAGTTGAAATCCCCAGCAATAATAGAAGGAAGACCTTGAGCAAGAAGGGAACACAGTTCAGACCAAAGAACCCTTCTCTCCCGATAGTCTGTACTAGCGTAGACCGCCGATAGGAGCCAGGGGTTAGAAGTACCCTCAGAGACAACCAGGCTAATATGCTGACTACATTGGTGGAAAGCATCAATCGTAATAGCAGAGGTACGCCAAATAGCCAAAATACCTCCAGACAGACCATCAGCCTCCACAGCGTAAGAGGACCAAGATCGGGCAATCTGCCTACGAAACCGGGCCAGACTATCACCCGACAACCTGGTTTCCAAAAGGACACATATGTCAAAATTATATAACTGTAATAATCTTCCAAAAGAGGAACGAAATGATGGCTTTCGAGCTCCTCTCACATTCCAAAGTAAAATCTTCATTTTACAAGCTGGGGGAAACTGGGACCTCTCCCTGGTCCTCTAACATAATACTATCAACAGTACCCCCTTCCATCAGGGAGCCTTCATCAGACATCAGAACTGAACTACCCAGTGGCCCTTCCGGCTCAATGAAAGCTACATCAGACAAGGATCCTGATCCCTGACCATCAGTATCTCCAGCGATAGCCTCCAGGGAAGATCCATTACCCCGATCAGAATGTGACCTTACCAACACCAGGCCATCATCCTGGCCACACTGGGATAGGTCGAACCTGACTGGAGATAATAAATTGAGCCCCCCTTTTTTCACCGAAGGAACCTTGCCTTTCACCTTTCGAACCACCGGTTTGGGAAAAGACCTTGGAGACAAGGATACCTTCGATTTGGCCCGCTTCAAGGAACCCGGAAAACCATCCCTACAATCCATAATGCCTTCAGCACCCGGATCCAACCCAAGTGAGGAAAATGGATTTTTAGTTAACACAGAAATGTTTAGATTAGAGTCTCGGGAGCCCTCCTTATCAGCTGACTGCAGCACCTTATCAGCACCCTTCAAACCGGACACGGCCAGACAAAACCGGCACACCCTTCTTCCCTGGAGAATTCCGGTCCTTATTAATCCCAGATTGGCTCGGCACAGTTCCCAGATCTATCACCTCCTTATGGGCTGCAGAGGACCTCCGACGAGCCACCTTAGATGGGGACATCCAGCCATCACACGATCCCTCAGTCCCAGGACGAAGCCCACCCTTAGCAGACGGGGAAACAGAACCAAGGATTGCAGCAGATGATGAAGGCTTCATCTGGGACTTCCCCATCCCAGCAGACTGAGGAACAGAGGCAACCCTCTGCTGCCTGACTGCAGCAATCCACGGCCCAAACATTGAATCAGAAGCAGAGCCATCCTCACCTGGTCGTGCTGGAAGAGAGCAATGACCTCGCAGGTGAAGCGAGCCACAATTCAAACAAATCCCCTAGAGATTTTCATAAGTGAATTGCTGCCAGAACCTCTGGTTGATTCCTTGAACCCGGGCTCCTAGACGAAGCGGGTGACTGAGATCAACACAAAGACAAACCTGGGCCAAGGCTCCTCTGTTCTTCGCCAGCGTAGCAGAGTCAGCGCAAACAAATTCACCCGCAGATGCCAGGATGGTCTTGAGGAAATCCTGTAACATCCTGAAAACCTTGTAATTTATGGCATTTTCATTTGAAATGAAAGTCAAAAAGTTTCAGTGAAATATGGTGTGTTGGCTTTTTGATAAATGTAAAGAGAAGAAATTTGGAGTAAATAAGTATTTCTGAATGTTAATGAGTTTGATTTAAGAAATTGAGAGATTTAAGTTTTAATGGGTTTAAATCACAAGAAAATCAAGTTTAGTTTGAGTTTTATCCTGAAATGATGTTTTTAGTGGTTGGAGTCGACACTATTTGGAGTGGAGTTGACTCCGGCACGGTTTTAAACTTTCGGCACGCTTTGGAGTCGACACCTGCAGAGCTGGAGTCGACCCCTACTTTTCTGGAGTCGACCCCTACTTTTCTGGAGCCGACACCTATTTCTGCTGGAGCCGACTCCAAATCTGTTCGAGCCGACTCCAAGACGGCAGGTTTTTCTGAGTTAAATCTTGAGAATTTCATATTTAATCCGTTTCAAGTCCGATTTGGATGTCGTTTGAACCGTTGGATTTCTAAAATCGAGTTCTTCAAGCTGGTAAAGTCTTTTCTTAGAAATGTTACATAAAAGTATCGATTTAAGTAAAAAAGATGATCTGGGCTATAAACCGATTAAAAAAATGCTATATCGGGCAAAATGGGAAAAGGCTCTGATGTCAATTGCTAATTGTGTTAAGGGCAACTTGGGAAAGAAAATCTAAGGGCAAAATATCATGGTTATAATGAGCCACGTATTTTCCAAAAAGCGCACGTTAAGAGTGTTTGAGGGCAAAAGGGGAATTTGGCATGCCTTAACCCTTAAGTTTCCAATGACTTGGTCCCCAAGTCATTAGAGAAAAAGGGAAACGTTGGTTCAGCCAGAGAAAAAAGAAAGAAAGAAAGAAAGAAAGAGAAGAAGAAGAGAGGAAAAGAAGAAGAAGAAGAAGAAAAAGGAGGAAGAAAGAGAAAGGGAAAGGGAAGCTTGGGGTTTGTGCTCGACTCCAGGTAAGCTATAGCTTCCCTAAATCTTGTATGACTTTAGATTTTCTTAGATTATTGTATTTTGAGGTAATAGTAGAAGTAATCTTGAGTAGAGAGGGTGAAGAAAATAATGAGATATTAGAGGATAGATCATGTATGCATGCATGGTTTGTGGAAAACCTCGTGTAGAGGTAATCCTAATAGCTATCGTATCTGTATGTTGACGTAGGTCAAGAGGGTTATTTCAGGAAGCTGAAATACCAGAGTTGAGTACCAGTCGAGGAGTAACCTACTAAGGTGAGTGGGTTTCTCATCTAACAATGAGAAGTTAATTTGAGCTAGTATAATGAGATTAATACATAGTTATGGTATGTTATGTTTAGCAGAGTATTATGTATGTTTTAAATATGAAAAATGAGAACCTAGTATATGATATTCTGATAAATGAGTTTTGAGCATGAGTTTTAAGCATAAAGAAATAAGCATGAGTTTCGATGAGGGATTTTTAATATATACATGGCATATTTGCATGATAAAGCTTTACAAATGATGTATGTATCATACTGAGCATCAGGCAGCTAGGGGGTTGATCATCCTTTAGACTGTACTGTAGCATGAGCATTGCACACTACTATCGAGCCGGCACCTCCTTGCGAACAAATCGTACGATGAACCCCAGAATCAGGGGTGAGTGCACGCTGAACCAGACCAGTGGGGCTGGTTGTGAGCAGCCCGTGGGGGCATGAATCATAGCTCAGTGGAACTGATTACTATACATAGCCCGTGGGGGCAGAGAGAAAACCCAAGGTTCCAGGGTTAAGGAACAAAGCACTTTGTCAGGTGAACCGCACGGGTAAGGGGTGCTATTTGTGCGGGGATCCTGTTGCTAGTCACGCACCCGATGAGAGTACACTTACGGGAGGGCGACTGTAGGGTGGTACCTCAGAGGCATTACACACATAGCCCAGCATCATGAGATTTAAAAGCATATGTTGTGATATAAAAAGGGCCATGGGCCGAGTAGTTATCCCGAGAGGGAGAGTTTACTTGAGATGCCAATGGGCAATCAGATTCCGGTGGGAGTCTGAGAATTAATAAAGAAGTCTGGGTTGTAGATAAAGAATGCATATTTTTATATTGAAATGCATGGATTTTTATCTCAATGAGTTATCTTTCAGTAAAAAGTTATTATAGAGTATTTCAGTACTGATATGTTATTTGAAGAATAAGCTACATTTTATTTTATCTGATATCATGTTAAAAATGTACTTTGACTTGTACAAGTTAAATAGTTTCAGCATACGATTGAAATTAAGAGGTTATGGTTCTCTATTTCTCCATAGTTAGATGGTTATCCAGTCACTGGGACTTAGGTCTCATCCCTCTATGATTGAAATGTTCTTTCAGATCAGTGAGTATTTCTGCCAGGATCACAAGATAAGCAGGACAGAACCCTTAGCTGGTGAAGCTTGCTTGGATGCAAGAGTGTATAAATGCTAGCCTTGTGTTTTGAGAGAGTGTGGTTTGATATTTGTATTTTGTATATGTGTACAGTGAGATGTAATGATGTTTTAGACCTTTTTGGATATGAATACGAGACTTATGTTTTGGAGAAAATTATGAGCATGATGTGTGCACTTAGGATTTTGATGTCGATTGTGAATGTGATCTTGTAAACTGCATGAGGAATGTCATGAAAAATATTATCTGAGCAGGTTGATACTTAGTGTTGATTGAGTGATTTGTGTATATAATTAAGATGAAAATGAAAAGTTTTTAACAGGATGTGATTTCGTGTGTCTGCCACTTATGATAATTAGTTGGGGTTCTCTAGCTCTTTATGGAGCGCTACAAAGACTAGTAAAACTCTATCCGATTACCACAAGTATGCAGGTGTGCTATCGGTGGCCCCAGAGAGGAGGGGGAGCTGACAAGTTTTGGTATCAGAGCCCTAGGTTATTAGGTCCTAGGGGAATAAGTATGAGTATGAGTCTAGGATGATTGAATGTTTATGATTATAGCTATTGAATGATGAAACTAATGTAATGAATAATGTCTTGTAGGACGATTACTACAAAGGCATCTAGAGAGACAGAGCAATCTTCAGGCAGGGATAGAAGCAAAGGTCAAAGTAGACTCAGAAGGTCAGTTAGAAGAAGTCAAATTGATAGAATGGCTTCTAGTGATTCCACTGAGCTAGTATCTAATGAGGCTAGAGTGAGGGCATCTTCAGAGCAGATGCCAGAGTCTTCTTCACAGTCTATTACCCCTGTGCCAGTAGACCCATCTCGAGTACAGACTCAGGGGCCTAGTGATAAATGCATAAATAATTATCAATAGATTTAAACACCTTAATTTCACTATTAGAATAGCGAGAGTAAGGGATTGATTCCAGAGGGACTTTAGCGATTATCTTGAAATACACTTATAAATTAATTAATTAAATAATTAGTAGTGCAAAATAATCAAGATATGGTCTATCTTATAAGAGCACGGTCCGTACCCGTAGATCACGGTCCGTCCCTTTAAAGAATAGATCAGTCTAAAATTATTCCACTTAAATATAATTTAATAACAATTAATCATGAATAAAATTTTATTTCATATAAAGTAAAGAGTTATGACATTAAGAAAGCAATAAATTGCAATAAATTTCTGAACCGAATAGGAGACAAGTTGAACCGGGCCCTTTGTTCTTCCTCTGTCTCCAAGCCATGACACGAACAGAGTTTCACGCCACGTCTTCTGAGAACAGAGCAATGGAACTCCTGGGAACAGCAACCTCCACGGAAGGAACTCATAGATGCAGTGCCTGGAACGTCTTCTCCAAACCTCGAACGAATCCTTACGAACAATGAACGGAGCCTCCACTGCTACTCAATTGCTCCTGCAGCCTCAAGTCACGAACAGAGGAAGAAACAGAGACCTCGAACGGATCCTTACGAACAATGAATGGAGCCTCCACTGCTACTCAATTGCTCTGCAGCCTCAAGTCACGAACAGAGGAAGAAACAGAACAGAGCTCGGAATTCTCCCAAGCCGCAGAACAGATCTCTCCCTCACGGCTTGAAACGGATGCCGATCCTTGGACGGATGGCTCCCTGCTGCTATTTATAGAAACCCAGACGCGGGTTTGACGCGGCGAGGAACTGTTTCAAAGCAAAGAACGCAACGGCAGAGGACGCGGAAGCCACAAAAAAATCTAGATAAATCCTCTACAAATTCAAATTCCTTCAGAAGGAATTTAATTCTCTAAATTTGATAACTTCTAATCTAATCTATTCCTTAATTGGTGGAGGAAACTGTTAGAAATTAAATGGAGAAGAATCGGTGGAAAACCGAGAACTCGGCTGAGAAAACGATGAAGTCGGCACTTGGTTTGCCGACTTCACTTTAAAATCCGTGCTAAATCCTTATAAAATCAATTCCGATCTCGTTTTAAGTTCGATTCGAGTGCCAATTGCGTCGTTAAATCCCTAAAATCAAGCTCTTTAAGTTGATAAGATTTTATCTAAAATTATATAAAATATTAAATAATTAATAATAATAGGTACGTTAAATTATTAATTAATTGATTTAATGATAATTATTTATGCGTTTATCATCTAGTATGTCAGAGTTGGTAGGCATGATTACTCAGGCTGTGGTAGCAGCTGTGGGTGCTAGTTCTAGCCTTCCATCTAAAAATACAGAGGTTGTGAGGAATGTGGAAAGACCCAGAAAGTTAGGGGTTCTGGAGTTCCAGAGAACTACTGATCCTATTCAGGCCGGGGCATGGCTGCAGAGGATCGAGAGAGTATTTGATGTGATGGGATGCTCTGAGGAGCAGAGGCTGAGTATTGCCACCTTTTTACTAGAGGGTAGAGCCCAGAGTTGGTGGAGATCTATTCAGGGCAGACAGCCCCAGGGAGTGGAGTTGACATGGAAAAATTTTAGAAGAGAATTTCATCAGCAATATTATTCTAAGATTTATAGGGATCAGAAGAGGAGGGATTTCCTTTGTCTGACTCAGGGAAGGATGTCCGTGGCAGATTATGAAGCCACTTTTGTGGAGTTATCTCAGTTTGCTAGGGCCTTGGTGGCTGATGAGAGGGAGAGATGTCGACTATTCTAGGATGGATTGAATCTCCCTATTAAAGCTAAGACATGTATGCAGACCTACAATAGTTACTCTGAGTTGGTGCAGGGAGCACTCAAAGCCGAGGAGATTGAAAAAGAATATATGAGTAGGAGGCAGGATAGAATGAAAAGAAGTGCTCCTAGTTATTCTTCTGCTCCGGGAGGGACTCAGCCATTTAAGAAACCCCAGAGGACTGGACAGTTTTATTCTGGGTTTAGAGCCCCTGGTGATGTGGGCAGAAGATCAGTATCTGTGTCAGTATCTAGCCCAGTTCAAAGAAAGCCTTATGGGGGTGTGCCTCAGATTGCCATCAGCAGGGTGTCTGGTGATGTAGGGGAGCAGGGTCGTCCTTCTGGTAGAGGGAGAAATATACCTCCATGTAATGTATGTGGGAAACTTCATTTGGGAGAATGTAAGAGGGGCAATAAGGGATGTTATATTTGTGGTGATCTAGGTCACATGAAGAGAGATTGTCCTAGGAGAGGGCAGCAGGCTGGTGGGCTTCCTCAGGGGCCAGTAATGCCAAGGGGACAGCCTAGTAGGAGGGGTGATGGTAGTGTTGTGGCTTCAGCCAGTCAGGTGGGGCCTAATGTTAATCAGCCAGGATGGTCATCCAGTATTCCGAGGGCCGAGGCCAGAGTGTTTGCCATGACCAGGCAGGAGGCTTAGATTGATCCTGATGTGGTGACAGGTATGCTACCCATCGATAATCATGATGCTTGTATTTTAATTGATTCTGGATCTACGCATTCATTTATCTCATGTGAGTTTGCTAAGCATCTAGTTAGAGATGTGGGCCAGTTGGGTAGTCAGTTGGTAGTATCTATGCCCGTAGGGAGGCCTTTTATAGCAGACCAAGTGTATAGAGGTTGTGATATTTCTGTGGAGGGTCAAAAATTAGCAGCAGATTTGATTCCTTTGAGGTTGAAAGAGTTTGATGCCATTTTGGGGATGGATTGGCTATCTATGCATAGAGCCCGAGTAGATTGCTTAAGGAAGGAGGTGATGTTACAAACTTCTGATGATAGAGAGGTCTGTTTTGTTGGTGATAGGAGGGGGTTACCCTCAGGAGTTATTTCAGCTCTGTCAGCCAATAAAATGCTAGCAAAGAGGTGTGAAGCCTATTTAGCTTGTGCAGTAAGCCTAGAGGGCAATGGTTTAGAGCTGACGAATATCCCTGTGGTAAGGGATTTTTTAGATGTATTTTCTGAGGAGCTACCAGGGTTACCTCCTGACAGAGGATTTGATTTCAGTATAGATCTAGTCCCAGATACTAGACCAATAGCCAGGGCACCTTATAGAATGGCTCCAGTTGAATTGAAAGAATTGAAAAGCCAGTTACAAGAATTATTGGATAAAGGGTTTATTAGACCCAGTATATCACCATGGGGTGCACCAGTGTTGTTTGTGAAGAAAAAGGATGGTACCTTGAGGTTGTGTATAGACTATAGACAGTTGAACAAGGTGACCATTAGAAACAATTATCCATTGCCAAGGATCGATGATTTGTTTGATCAGCTACAGGGGGCAGCAGTGTTTTCAAAGATTGATCTGAGATCTGGGTATCATCAATTGAGAATAAGGAATGAGGATATATCTAAAACTGCTTTCAAGACCAGATATGGTCATTATGAGTTCTTGGTGATGCCATTTGGCTTGACAAATGCTCCAGCTACTTTTATGGGTCTGATGAATCAAGTATTTCAAGAGTATCTAGATAAATTTTGATAGTATTCATTGATGACATCTTGATTTATTCTAGAAGTAGTGAAGAGCATGAACAGCATCTGAGGATAGTTTTGCAGATATTAAGAGAAAAGCAATTATATGCAAAGTTTAGTAAAAGTGAATTTTGGCTGGATGAGGTAAAGTTCTTGGGACATGTAGTTTCAGCCAAAGGTATTATGGTAGATCCTCAAAAGATTGAAGCTATAGTAAATTGGGTATCATCTACCAATCAGACTGAGGTGAGGAGTTTCTTGGGGTTAGCAGGATACTATAGAAGATTTATAGAAAATTTTTCGATTTTGGCTTCTCCTATGACTAAGCTGCTTAGAAAGAATATCAAGTTTGATTGGTCTAATGAATGCCAGAAGAGTATGGATGAATTGAAAAAGAGATTAACCTCAGCCCCAATCCTAATACTACCTGATAGTGCCAGTGATTATGTGATCTATAGTGATGCCTCATTGAAGGGTTTGGGGTGTGTTTTAATGCAGAATGGGAAAGTGGTGGCTTATATATCTAGACAGTTGAGATCCCATGAAAAGAATTACCCCACCCATGATTTGGAGTTAGCTGCTGTTATATTTGCATTGAAGGTTTGGAGGCACTACTTGTATGGAAGAAGATGCCAGATATTTACTGATCATAAGAGCTTGAAATATATTCTGACCCAGAAGGAATTGAATTTAAGGCAGAGAAGATGGATTGAATTGATTAAAGACTATGATTGCACTATTGAGTATCACCCAGGGAAAGCTAATGTTGTGGCTGATGCCTTGAGTCGAAAGTCTATGGCCACATTGGCTTCTATCAGAACCGTACAGCTACCCTTGATGATTGAGTTAAGGAGATTAGATGCAGAGCTAGCTGTAGAAGAATCAGGAGCCTTGTTGGCTACTTTCAGAGTGAGACCCCAAATGCTAGAAGAAATAAGAGAAGCTCAGTTGCTAGATCTACAGTTGCTTAAAGCTAGAGATTTAATTCAGAGTGGGTCTCAGTTAGAGTTTCTGTTAGAGGTGATGGAGTGTTATTATTCAAGGGCAGAGTTTGTGTGCCAGCTATGGAATCAGTGAAAGATCAGATTTTAAAGGAAACACATAGCTCAGCTTATTCAATGCATCCAGGTAGTACTAAGATGTATAGAACTATAAAACAGAATTACTGGTGGAATGGTATGAAAAAGGAGATAGCTGAGTATGTATCTAAGTGTTTGGTGTGTCAGCAGATTAAGGCTGAACATCAGTGTCCAGCTGGAAAGCTTCAGCCTCTGTTTGTGCCAGAGTGGAAATGGGAGCATATAACTATGGATTTCGTTGTAGGACTCCCAAAGACCAGAAGGGGCAATGATGCTATATGGGTGATAGTTGATAGATTGACTAAGTCTGCTCATTTTCTGCCTATTAAGATTGTCTTTACCTTGGATAGATTAGCAGAATTGTATGTGCATGAAATTGTGAGTCGGCATGGTGTGCCAGTATCGATAGTATCAGATAGAGATCCAAGGTTCACATCTCAATTTTGGGCAGAATTACAGAAAGCTTTGGGGACTAAATTGAGGTTCAGTACAACATTTCATCCCCAAACCGATGGTCAGTCAGAAAGAACCATCCAGACACTGGAGGATATGCTGAGAGCTTGTGTCATGGAATTTTCTGGTAGCTGGGATGATCATCTACCTTTAATAGAGTTTGCTTACAATAACAGCTACCATTCTAGCATTGATATGGCACCATATGAGGCATTGTATGGGAGAAAATGTAGAACTCCAGTGTGTTGGGATGAGGAGGGAGAGAGAAGGCTGTTAGGCCCTGAGTTAGTGCAGCTTACAGCAGATCAAGTTAAAATTATAAGAGCTAAATTAAAGGCAACCCAGGATAGACAGAAGAGCTATGCAGATAAAAAGCATAGAGAGGTAAAGTTTAAGGTTGGAGATAGAGTCTTTCTGAAGGTATCTCCTTGGCGAGGTATTATGAGATTTGGAAAGAAAGGCAAGTTGAGTCCCAGGTATATTGGACCCTATGAAATTCTGGAAAGAGTTGGGACACTAGCTTATAGATTGGCTTTACCTCCAGAGTTATCTCAGATTCATAATGTATTTCATGTATCAATGCTTAGGAGGTATGTGCCGGATTCCTCTCATGTGATTCAGTCTGAGACTATAGAGTTACAGAGGGATTTATCATTTGCAACAGAACCAGTGAAGATCTTGAGTAGGGAGATTAAAGCAGCTCCGCAGTAAAAGAATTCCATTAGTTAAGGTGTAATGGTTAAATCATCAAAAAGAGGAGGCTACATGGGAGCGAGAGGATGAGATGAGATTGAAGTACCCCCATCTATTTGAAAATATATCTAGCTAAATTTTGGGGACGAAATTTCTTAAGAGGGGGAGAATTATAACATCCTGAAAACCTTGTAATTTATGGCATTTTTATTTGAAATGAAAGTCAGAAAGTTTCAGTGAAATGTGGGTGTGTTGGCTTTTTGATAAATGTAAAGAGAAGAAAATTTTGGAGTAAATAAGTATATTTCTGAATGTTAATGAGTTTGATTTAAGAAATTGAGAGATTTAAGTTTTAATGGGTTTAAATCACAAGAAAAATCAAGTTTAGTTTGAGTTTTATCCTGAAATGATGTTTTTAGTGGTTGGAGTCGACACTATTTGGAGTGGAGTTGACTCCGGCACGGTTTTAAACTTTCGGCACGCTTTGGAGTCGACACCTGCAGAGCTGGAGTCGACCCCTACTTTTCTAGAGTCGACCCCTACTTTTCTGGAGCCGACACCTATTTCTGCTGGAGCCGACTCCAAATCTGTTCGAGCCGACTCCAAGACGGCAGGTTTTTCTGAGTTAAATCTTGAGAATTTCATATTTAATCCGTTTCAAGTCCGATTTGGATGCCGTTTGAACCGTTGGATTTCTAAAATCGAGTTCTTCAAGCTGGTAAAGTCTTTTCTTAGAAATGTTACATAAAAGTATCGATTTAAGTGAAAATAATGATCTAGGCTATAAATTGATTAAAAAAATGCTATATCAGGGGCAAAATGGGAAAAGGCTCCGATGTCAATTGCTAATTGTGTTAAGGGCAACTTGGGAAAGAAAATCTAAGGGCAAAATATCATGGTTATAAGTGAGCCACGTGTTTTCTAAAAAGCGCGCGTTAAGAGTGTTTGAGGGCAAAAGGGGAATTTGGCATGCCTTAACCCTTAAGTTTCCAATGACTTGGTCCTCAAGTCATTAGAGAAAAAGGGAAACGTGGGTTCAGCCAGAGAAAAGAAAGAAAGAAAGAAAGAGAGAAAGAAGAGGAGAAAAGAGAGGAAGAGGAAGAAGAAGAAGAAGAAAAAGGAGGAAGAAAGAAAAAGGGAAAGGGAAGTTTGGGGTTTGTGCTCGACTCCAGGTAAGCTATAGCTTCCCTAGATCTTGTATGACTTTAGATTTTCTTAGATTATTGTATTTTAAGGTAATAGTAGAAGTAATCTTGAGTAGAGAAAGGGTGAAAGAAAATAATGAGATATTAGAGGATAGATCATGTATGCATGCATGGTTCGTGGGAAAACCTCGTGTAGAGGTAATCCTAATAGCTATCGTATCTGTATGTTGACGTAGGTCAAGTGGGTTATTTCAGGAAGCCGGAATACCAGAGTTGAGTACCAGTTGAGGAGTAACCTACTAAGGTGAGTGGGTTTCTCATCTAACAATAAGAAGTTAATTTGAGCTAGTATAATGAGATTAATACCTAGTTATGGTATGTTATGTTTAGTAGAGTATTATGTATGTTTTAAATATGAAAAATGAGAACCTAGTATATGATATTCTGATAAATAAGTTTTGAGCATGAGTTTTAAGCATAAAGAATAAGCATGAGTTTCGATGAGGAGATTTTTAATATATACATGGCATATTTGCATGATAAAGCTTTACAAATGATGTATGTATCATACTGAGCATCAGGCAGCTAGGGGGTTGATCACCCTTTAGACTGTACTGTAGCATGAGCATTGCACACTACTATCGAGCCGGCACCTCCTTGCGAACAAATCGTACGATGAACCCCAGAATCAGGGTGAGTGCACGCTGAACCAGATCAGTGGGGCTGGTTGTGAGCAGCCCGTGGGGGCATGAATCATAGCTCAGTGGAGCTGATTACTATACATAGCCCGTAGGGGCAGAGAGAAAACCCGAGGTTCCAGGGTTAAGGAACAAAGCACTTTGTCAGGTGAACCGCACGGGTAAGGGGTGCTATTTGTGCGGGGATCCTGTTGCTAGTCACGCACCCGATGAGAGTACACTTACGGGAGGGCGACTGTAGGGTGGTACCTCAGAAGCATTACACACATAGCCCAGCATCATGAGATTTAAAAGCATATGTTGTGATATAAAAAGGGCCAGTGGGCCGAGTAGTTATCCCGAGAGGAAGAGTTTACTTGAGATGCCAATGGGCAATCAGATTCCGGTGGGAGTCTAAGAATTTAATAAAGAAGTCTGGGTTGTAGATAAAAATGCATATTTTTATATTGAAATGCATGGATTTTTCTCAATGAGTTATCTTTCAGTAAAAAGTTATTATAGAGTATTTCAGTACTGATATGTTATTTGAAGAATAAGCTACATTTTATTTTATCTGATATCATGTTAAAAATGTACTTTGACTTGTACAAGTTAAATAGTTTCAGCATACGATTGAAATTAAGAGGTTATGGTTCTCTATTTCTCCATAGTTAGATGGTTATCCAGTCACTGGGACTTAGGTCTCATCCCTCTATGATTTAAATGTTCTTTCAGATCAGTGAGTATTTCTGCCAGGATCACAAGATAAGCAGGACAGAACCCTTAGCTGGTGAAGCTTGCTTGGATGCAATGGTGTATAAATGCTAGCCTTGTGTTTTGAGAGAGTGTGGTTTGATATTTGTATTTTGTATATGTGTACAGTGAGATGTAATGATGTTTTAGACCTTTTTGGATATGAATACGAGACTTATGTTTTGGAGAAAATTATGAGCATGATGTGTGCACTTAGGATTTGATGTCGATTGTGAATGTGATCTTGTAAACTGCATGAGGAATGTCATGAAAAATATTATCTGAGCAGGTTGATACTTAGTGTTGATTGAGTGATTTGTGTATATAATTGAGATGAAAATAAAAAGTTTTTAACAGGATGTGATTTCGTGTGTCTGCCACTTATGATAATTAGTTGGGGTTCTCTAGCTCTTTATGGAGCGCTACATAAAGACTAGTAAAACTCTATCCGATTACCATAAGTGTGCAGATGTGCTGTCGGTGGCTCCAGAAAGGAGAGGGAGCTGACAAATCCTCCTTCCAAAATTCTAGGGGAAAGTTCGGCAACCTTACCCAAATCAGTGCCGACGGAATGGAGTCCTCAGCTGGAGAGAATTCCGGCCTCCAAGTTTCGATCCCGATCACCTGGCCGTTAATTACCCACGGCCGTTGCATCACCAGGTTACATGCTTTCGGAGATTCAAATCGGAAGACACGACACCTAAAAGCCAAGCTAATAGGGACAATATCCCTAGGAATTCCAACTCGTCGAAACTCCCTGATATACGCCTGAGCCGGAACCCACTTCTGGAAGGAGTGAGTTATGATGGCTGACTGCTTCCATCCGACCACCTCCGCTTCAAGCTTCTCCATCGAAAGTGTCACCATCTCTGGAAATGAAGCTTTCAGTCTCGCTACTTCAATCGGTGAAGGAGACGAAGCTACTCAAAAATACCCAACATCCGCGGTCCTCCTTTCCAAAGCTCGGCCATCGATAACCGCATTCAATGCCATTAGAGCTAAGAGAGCAGCAGAAGAAAAAGCTCGAAAGAATGGAGAAGAAGGCTACGGAACCCGAATCTCAAAGCTCTTAGCTAGCCAGATAGAAGGCCGGTGGCTTGCTTAAGTTTTATTAGTTGAGAATGCAGCTGCCACCCTTGAATTGCAAGGCTTGGAAAGGCACCGAGGCAGCCGGATAGTAGTCACGTCAGCCCTCATTTCGATCCCACTAAAGCGAAGGAAAGGATTTTGTGCATCAAAGTGCTATCCAGGTCACGCATAACATGCGCGATAATTGATCGTGTGTGTGTATAGATATTAAAATTAATTTTATTCTTTCGTATATCATATATGCATGAGCCAATCAATGTCATCATTCCGCGTTTCTACACTGCATGCAATACATAAAAAAAATTTTAACCGACTTTCATTAGATCTCTTTATTAGCAGCTTACATGTTTTGGTGCCTTTTATGGGCCTCAGTCTGAGCTTGTCCCAAGCCCCCAAAAAATTTTAATCATAACTACAATGTCGCCATAAAACAAAATTTAATCACCATGAATTGCAAGCTTACACTTGGATTCTTTAGGGCAGAGAATGAAAACGCTTGAAATTGCCAGAAAAATTCTGTGAGCGTGCCTGTGAGCGTGCTTTAAGATTCGGAAGCTGCTGTCGTCTTCCTTGATTTTCCCTGTCTGAAGCTGTTGTTCTTGATCATCTGCTGCCTGGTGATGGCTTCTTCTTCTGCCCAGCCTCCGATGGGTCCTGATGCCCCGATGAACGTCGAGAAGTCGTGGAACAATGCTTGTGCTGCACGGTTTAAATGGGTTTCATCATCTCCTCCGGTGGTGGTGGCAAAACTAGAGCGACTCTTCCCTGATGTCATCCAAGTGCCGGTGCTATCTTTAGAGGAGGAGATAGGGAGATGGAAGAATCATGCTATTCTTGTTCGGAGCCTTGGTCGTTGGATCCCGCCGGAGGTTTTGGTGCGGGAGTTCCGTCGTGTTGGAGTCTCTGATGGAATTGATGTTGTGGCGATGGCGCATCAGCACTATATGGTCCGTTTTGATGATTGTTAAATATGTCTTGAATTTTATATATCGGGCCCGGTTTTTTGACCCGACCCGATATTCTTGTTGGGCCCGGACCAAACCGGCCCGCTAGGGTTTATTTTATGGAAGTATTTTTTGGGGAGTATATATATAGATATACATGTGAAAACTTCTGTAAGGGTTTGTAAAAGGGTTTTGGAGACCTTCTTCTTTGATAATGGAACTTTGTTTGCCCTTGCCCGTGGATGTAGATCACCATGATCGAACCACGTAAATTCTTGGTATTCCTTTGTTTGTTTATTGTTTGATTTGTTTATTGATCTGATTTTCGCAATAAACTGGTATCAGAGCTTTGGTTCGGAAACAATTTTGTTGAAAAAAAAAAGAGGGGATAAACCTAACCCTAATTTTTTTTTTTTTTTTGTATTTGTCTCTGCCTCTTCTTCATCTGGGCGGTGCGGCGACGGCTTGGAGGGCGACGATCGTCCCTGACTCTGGCACCGTCCTCCCCATCAAGGCACGGAGAAAAGGAACAATGGATTTTGATCTGTGCACATGAAATAAAGGAAGAAAACTTCTTCCTGAGCTCTTTTTCTCCACTTGTACCACTCTATTCGACAGGCTTCGATCCCAGAACAATCCGAACAGCAGATTGAAACCCTAAACTTCCAATATTCGCAACAAACTGCCGCTTCCTCTGTTTCTTCCGACGGCTCCAAACGACGTGCGCGAGCGAGAAGGGAGAGGGGAAAAATAGGTATAGGGCGAAGGCCCAGGACTTGGATTCCAACCGGACGTTGGATTCGAATCAATCTTCTCGCTGGGGGAAATACCGAGCGCTGCTTCTCTTCGTTTTGTATCTCGTTGTGGCCCTTGGCAGCGGCGAAGTGGAGGAGGGAGTTGAGGCCGCCGAATGTGGAGAGCAGAACCAGATCTGGGCGACGGCTGTGGAGGAAGTCGAGCGTGGAGTTTTGGATTTCCGCATCAAACTGGAGTTTTGGATTAGTGGCTCCTCATTCCGTGAGTCCATCTGGACCGATTCCTCTCTCCCACATTCAACCTCTGCTCCTTCTTAAAGCGCCTGCTGCTCTGCTTCAACTCTCTTCGAAGAGGATCGAACGTCTTGATCCCTACTCTTCGCTTGTCCTTCGATCGACGGATCTATCAAAGACAAGCTGCCGCGAGCGTGACTCTTCTCCTGCCTCCCGATCCGACGCGTTGGGAATACCTGCCGCCTTGAGGAAGCGGGCAATCCGGCCAACAGGGAATTGTAGGCCAGCCTTCGAGGACCGGGACACCACTTGGAGGACTTGGGCAGCTGTCCGTTTGTGAAGCTGTTCCCAGGATCTCTTCTTCTTCTTCAATCCAAACAGAAAGATCGTTTCGTTCTTTGAAATTTTGGGATGTCATCTTTGAAGTTTCAGATTGCACCATTTGATGGACAGAACAACTTCGGATTATGGAGAATAAAGATGAAGGCTTTATTGAAGCGAGAGGGTTCTGTTAGGGCACTGGATAATAATTATACAGATGACATGACCACGGCTGAGATTGAAGAGATGGATGAGAAGGCGCATAGTGCGATCCAGTTGTCTCTAGAAGACAATGTTTTGCGAGAAGTCGCAGATGAGGAAACAGCGGCCGGTCTTTGGAAGAAACTGGAAAGTCTCTACATGAAGAAATCTTTAACATCGAGACTTTATTTGAAGCAGCGTCTTTATACCCTAAAGATGCGAGAAGGTACGCCTATTAAGGAACACTTGAATGAGTTTAATAAGATTGTTATGGATATGAAAAATCTAGATATTAAACTCGAGGAGAAGATCAAGCTTTGATCGTGTTATGCTCATTGCCTGCCTCATACGAAAATTTTGTGAACTCAATGCTTTATGGACGTGAATCCATAACTCTAGAGGATGTTAAAGCATCCTTGAATTCTGCAGAATTGAGAACAAAATTGAATGGAAATACTAGTGGAGACAGGGCAGATGGTTTATTCGTGAGAGGTAGGGCAAAGAAGAAGGATAAAGCTTTTAGAAAGAAATCTGTTGGTCGTTCAAAATCTAGGCCACCTGGAGATACGACGAACGTTGAGTGCTACTATTGTCACAAGAAAGGACATTACAAGTCAGATTGTCCTGTGCTCAAGAGAAAGGATAAGCAACGTAGTCAACGTCAAGATGCGGCGAATGTTGCTGAGAAAGATGAGTCTAGTGTGTCAGACAGAGTTCTTACGACATGCTCTGTTGTTAGTTTTTCAAACGATGTTTGGATAATGGATACAGGAGCATCATATCACATGTGCCCAAATAGGGAATGGTTCACCACATACGAACCATTGAATGGTGAATCAGTTTTTATGGGAAATGATGCAGTATGCAAAATTGTGGGAATTGGTACTGTTCAGATTAAGTGCCATGACAAAGTTGTGAGAACCTTGACTGAAGTTAGGCACATACCAGACTTAAAGAGAAACCTTATTTCTTTGAGCTGTTTGGATTCCATTGGGTGTATGTACTCAGGTGGAGGTGGAGCTCTAAAAGTCACCAAAGGCAATCTAGTTGTGATGAGAGGAAACAAGGTGAATCACTTGTATCATCTACAGGGTAGCACAGTTATGGGTTCTTCGATTGGCACAGCAAATTCTGTTTCTGCTGATGATAGAACAAAATTGTGGCATATGCGTTTGGGCCATATGAGTGAGCGTGGCATGACAGTTTTGAGTAAACGTGGTTTACTATGTGGTGAGCGGACAACCTCACTAGATTTCTGTGAGCACTGTGTTCTTGGCAAGCAGTGCAAGGTCAGTTTTAGTACAGGCACACATTCAACGAAGGGTACACTCGACTACATACATTCTGATTTATGGGGACCGGCACAGGTTCCATCTAAGGGTGGTGCTCTTTACTTTGTGACATTTATTGACGATTATTCCAGAAAAGTTTGGGTTTATTTTCTGAAAAGAAAAAGTGAAGTGTTTGAAACCTTCAAGAAGTGGAAAGCCCTTGTTGAGAATCAGACAGGGAAGAAGATCAAACGTCTGAGGACCGATAACGGTCTTGAGTTCTGTGGTGGTGATTTTAATGAATTCTGTGCAGATGCAGGTATCGTTCGACACCGTACAGTCAGGTACACTCCACAGCAAAATGGAGTGGCAGAAAGGATGAACAGAACTTTATTGGAGAGGGCAAGATGCATGCTCTCTAATGCTGGCATGGAAAAGGCTTTTTGGGCTGAAGCAGTTAACACGTCTTGCTATCTGGTTAATCGTTCTCCTTCAACAGCAATTGAATGCAAGACTCCTTTTGAGATGTGGTCAGGTAAGCCTTGTGATTATTCAAATCTAAAGGTTTTTGGATGCCCTGCTTACTATCATGTTAAGGATGGTAAACTTGAACCTAGAGCAAAGAAGTGTATCTTTGTTGGTTATGCTGATGGTGTGAAGGGTTATCGTCTGTGGTGCATAGAACCTAATTCACCTAAATTCATTATTAGTAGGGATGTTACTTTTAATGAAAAGTTTATGCTAGATCAAAGGAATGTTGTTGATGAGTCTGCAGGAAAACATGAGAGTGATACAAATGAGGTGGAGGTTCAGGTCGAGCTTCGAAAAAAGAGCTCTCAAAATGATTTGAGCGAGCAAATTGTTACTATTGATTCTAGTTCAGATGAGGAAGCTCAAGATGAGGTGGAGCAGCCATACTCTATTGCTACTGGCAGAGAAAGGAGGGAGATTCGACCCCCTCAAAAATATGGGTTTTCTGATCTGGTGGCTTATGCCCTTACGACAGCAGAAGATATGGGTATTCAGGAACCATCTACCTATACTGAAGCTGTTACTTGTTCGGAATCAGAAAAGTGGACTGTTGCTATGGCTGAAGAACTGGAATCACTTCACAAGAACCAGACTTGGGACTTGGTGCCATTGCCTAAAGAAAAAAGAGCCATTGGGTGTAAATGGGTCTTTAAGAAAAAGGAAGGTATTCCAGGTGTTGAAATTGGTAGATACAAGGCAAGACTTGTAGCTAAAGGTTACAATCAGAGGGAGGGAATTGATTATGATGAAGTGTTCTCTCCTGTTGTGAAACACACTTCTATTCGTGTGTTGCTGGCTATAGTTGCTCAATTTGACTTAGAGCTTGAGCAACTCGATGTGAAGACAGCCTTTTTGCATGGTGAGCTTGAGGAGACTATTTATATGGCCCAGCCTGAGGGCTATTATGTAGAAGGCAAGGAAGATCATGTATGTCGATTGAAGAAATCATTGTATGGTTTGAAGCAGTCTCCAAGACAGTGGTATAAAAGATTCGACAGTTTTATGATACGGAGCGGTTATCATAGGAGCAGCTATGATAGTTGTGTGTACTTCAGGAAGGTTTCAGATAAATCCTTTGTCTATCTCCTTTTATACGTGGATGACATGCTCATTGCTGCAAAGAACATGACAGATGTGTTGATCTTGAAGAAATGTCTCAGTAAGGAGTTTGAAATGAAAGATCTGGGTCCTGCCAAGAAGATCTTAGGAATGGAGATTCAGAGAGACAGAAAAGCAGGTAAGTTATATCTCTCACAGAGGAGATATATTGAGAAGGTACTTGAGAAGTTTGGCATGCAAAACTCTAAGCCTGTCAGTACACCTTTAGCATCACATTTTAGACTCTCAGCTATACATTCACCTCAGTCAGAGGTCGAGGAGGCTGCAATGTCTTCTGTCCCATACTCCAGTGCAGTTGGTAGCTTGATGTACGCTATGGTATGCACTCGTCCCGACATTGCGCAGGCAGTTAGTGTGGTGAGCAGATATATGGCACATCCTGGAAAGGTCCATTGGCAGGCAGTGAAATGGATACTTAGGTATCTTAGAGGCTCCACAAAATTGGGCCTAATGTTTGATAGAAATAGTTCTAACTGTACTTCTGTTGTGGGATTTGTGGATTCTGATTATGCTGGGGATATTGATAAGAGAAGATCTTTGACTGGCTATCTTTTCACATTATCTGGCTCGGCTATAAGTTGGAGATCAACCTTACAGTCGACAGTTGCTTTGTCTACAACAGAGGCAGAGTATATGGCAGCAGCAGAAGCAGTAAAAGAAGCTATTTGGTTACGAAATCTTGTTCAAGAACTTGGGCTCAAGCAGGAAGACAATTCAGTTGTCTTTTGTGACAATCAGAGTGCTATTTGCTTGATTAAAAATCAAGCATATCATGAGAGGACTAAGCACATTGATATCAAGTATCATTTTATTCGAGAGGCATTTACTGAGAGAAATATTACAGTAAAGAAAGTTGATACTGCTGACAATCCTGCTGATATGCTGACCAAGATAGTTCCCGCCAACAAGTTTAAGCATTGCTTGGACTTGATTGACATGCTTGTTTGAGGTTTGCTCCTTCTGGGGCTTGGTGGCGAGGTGAATGAAAGTTCTATTTTTGTATTTCCTGAAGTGGATATGTTTTTCGCTGCATCCCTTGTTTCCTACACCGAGTTAGCTCACGTAGGCTTAGGGATGCTGGGAGAACATGTTCGACTTCTAGTTTGTTAAATTCAAGCCAAGGTGGAGATTTGTTAAATATGTCTTGAATTTTATATATCGGGCCCGGTTTTTTGACCCGACCCGATATTCTTGTTGGGCCTGGACCAAACCGGCCCGCTAGGGTTTATTTTATGGAAGTATTTTTTTGGGGAGTATATATAGATATACATGTTAAAACTTCTGTAAGGGTTTTGTAAAAGGGTTTGGAGACCTCCTTCTTTTGATAATGGAACTTTGTTTGCCCTTGCCCGTGGATGTAGATCACCATGATCGAACCACGTAAATTTTGGTGTTCCTTTGTTTGTTTATTGTTTGATTTGTTTATTGATCTGATTTCCGCAATAATGATTCTCTTGCCTTGGAGCTGGTTCTCGGAAGACCCTAGGTGGTTAATGGCCAACCCTTGGCTATGTCACAGTGGCTGGTGGAATTCATCCCCTCCGATTGTTCTCTACTCCAAGCTTTTCTCTGGGTCAGACTGCCGCTGCTTCCCATTGAGTTTTGGTCGGAGGACATCATCGCTTCGATTCTCTCTGTGGCCGGCGAATTCCAGTTCTTGGATGAATCGACCTTGAATCGAAGACAGGGTGGCTTTGCTCGTGCTTGACTCCGGATTAATCTCAGCAAGCCCCTCCGCCCAGGTGCTCGAATCAGAGGAGCTAGTTCTCCGTTCTGGCAGCCGTTTGTGTATGAGAACCTAGAAGGCATCTGCAGTAGGTGTGGCTCCTTACATCTTTCTGGTGGTTGCGGAATGGTGCCGGACTCCTCATCTCAAGCTTCGGCTCTTCAATTCGGGCCATGGATGGCGGCGTTGAGGAGAAGGAAGCTCCCTCCTGAGCAGCTATCTGTCCCTCCCAAGGCCCCTGCACCAGGTAAGGCTGCTCCTCCTTCCCCTGTTTCAAAGGATGAATGGCAATTACCTAAGAAGGTGGCGCGGAGGCAGGGAGGTCGGGGTTCTTCCTCTGCTGTGGTTACTGTGTCCATCCCCTCCGCCTTAGAAGACTGCTTCTTTGACTGAAGAGTCTGATTGTCGGTCGGGAGCCAGAGAGCTGGAGACTAATGCTAATATGCCTCTGTTAGCCGTGGTGGAACCAGTGAAGTCATTGATTCAGATCCCAATGAAGCTTCATTCCTCTGGCCCTTTGTGTTCGTCTCATCAGTCTCCTGTTGCAGCGAGCCGGTCTGATGGTCGAGCGGCCTCTTCTTCGCTGCAAACGGAGTCTGGTGGATTGGGAGATAAGCATCATGTGCCGTGCCAGTCCATTGTGACCGTGCCGATTCCATCCTCTAAGGCCTCTATTCAGTCAGGTCAGAGTCAGATGCCTGAATCCATTCATTCTGAGGCTGCTAACTTGAATCCTTTCAGTGCACTGTCGGCTGCTATGGAGACTGTGGTCCCAGAGATTCGGGTGGACTCAACTCCGAGTCCTTCTAAGCGGGCCCGACCAGTTGAGCCCACCTCGCTACGAGTGACTTCCAAAGCCACTAAAGCCAAAGGTAAGGCTCTTATCGCAGCTAAGGGCAAGAAGCCTGATTCCTTCACATTTTCAGCTTCTCCAGACTCAGTCCGAGGGTCTACTACTCATACTTACCGTGGATCTAAGAAATTCCGTAGGACGACTGAGTCTTTGCTGAGGTCTGTGATAGCTGTTCCCCAATCAGGTTGTTGGGGGGTATTGCCCATGAGTCTGCAGTTGCCCATCTTAAGCAGGTCATTCTAAAACGTGATGGGGGGAGGATATGGACTCTTCCCAATCAGTGGCATGTTTTGGCTTGGAACCGGGGGTTGGTTCCCCTCAAGCCAGTATTCACCCCGTTGACGAGATGTCGGGGGACACGGGCGGTGTCCTCCCCACTCAAGCATCAGAATGAATATTCTAATGTGGAATGTGCGAGGGGCTTTGAAACCCTCGTTCCGCTTCACTTTTGGAAGATTGGTGCAGTTGCATAACCTTGATCTTTGTGTTCTTCTTGAAACACGTCTGTCTGAAGTTAGTCTGGAGTGGTTTCGGAAAATGGTTTCTAGTTCCTGGGCTTCTTACGTCGTTGAGTCCCTCGGCCTCTCTGGTGGCATCATGGTGTTGTGGAGGAAGGACAGGATTCGGCTGGATGCCTTCCACAGCTGTGGTCAGCAGATTGCGGCTGTTATCTCTGAAGGGACCTTGGTTCCTTGGCTTCTATCTGGTGTCTATGCCAATACTGATTTTTGGGAACGCAGGGTTCTTTGGGAGGAGATTTAGTCTTTGATTGTTCAGGGATTTTCATCCCTTGTTGCGGGTGATTTTAACTGCATTGTGGGGGCTCATGAAAAGAAAGGGGGAAGACAGTCTGTGGGAACTGCGGCCAGAGAGAAGTTTAGATCTTTCATTACTACTGCTGGCCTTCTGGATCTTGAGTTTCAGGGGTCCCAATTTACTTGGTGCAACAATCGGCAAGGTTTTGCCAGAGTGTGGAAAAGGCTGGATAGAGCTTTGGCAACTTCTTCTAGCTTCAGCTCTTTCCTTCTGCCAAAGTCACCCACCTATCCCGTATAGCTTCTGATCACTACCCTCTCCTTTTAGCTACTGATGCGGGTCTGCAGCGGAGTCGGCTGTTTAGATTTGAGAAGTTCTGGACTTCTTACTCTACTGCTGGGGCTATTATTCGTGAGGTCTGGCGTCTGCCTATTAGAGGGAGTGCTATCTATCGTCTTTCGAGACATTTCGCTCTTGCTAGACGTAGGCTCTCTAGTTGGAACCGTTGGGAGGTGGGGGATATTGTGAAGCAAGTTGAAAATATTGAATCCATTATTGTTGTGCTTCAAGATAAAGAGGACCAGGGCGGTGCCCTTGATGAGGCTGACTTGTCTTCCCTCCGGTCTAGTTTGTCACTTCATCACTCCCTTCTTCGGTAGCAGGAGATTTTCTGGAAGCAAAGGTCTAGGATCCAGTGGATCAAGGAAGGGGATTGTAATACCAGATTCTTTCATCAGGACACTATTAAGCGTTGTGCGATGAACCGTATCAGGCGATTATCTGATGCTGAGGGTCATTTTCAGAAGGATGATCAGGCTATTAGGGATCAGATTTTTTATTTCTTTCGGTCGAAATGGACTGAGCTTACTGGTGATGGGCTCCATGTATGCCTTGTTTCAATCCCTAATAGAGTGTCCACCACGGAGAACGATACCTTTATTCGACCTTTCTCGACGGAGGATATTCGGTTGGTGTTATGGGATCTTGGTGCGGATAAGGCCCCGGGGCCTGATGGATTCCCTTTTTTATTCTTCCGTCACTATTGGGGTATCCTGGGGCAAGATGTTGTTTAGGCCATCCAGCTGGTCTTTCAGTTGAAAGCTATTCCCTCTGAGTGGAATAGGACATTTGTCACTCTGATTTCGAAACGGGCTGATCCGTCCATTCCCCAGCACTTTCATCCTATCAGTGTTTGTACAACCTTATATAAGGTTTGTGCGCACCTCTTAGTTTCCCGGATGCAGACTGTGATCCCTCGTCTTATTTCTTCGGAACAAGGTACTTTTCTTCGTGGGTGTAGCATTACTGATAATGCTCTGCTTGCTCAGGAATTCATGCATGATCTCCATTGAGCATCGGCGCGTCACTGTCTTATGGCTGTCAAGCTGGATATGGAGAGAGCTTATGATAGATTGAGCTGAGCTTTCCTTCGCTACACCCTTCAGGAGTTTGGTTTTGTGAGCTCTTCATTGATTGGATTATGGCCTACGTTTATCGTCCGTCTTTTTCGATCCTTATTAATGGAAACCAGACGGATTACTTTCATTTGGAGGTTGGGTTGAGGCAAGGATGTCGCCGTTTCTGTTCATTCTTTTGGCTGATGCACTATCGAGGTCTCTTCTGCAGGCTCAGCAGGAATCTTGCCTCATCCCCTACAGTGTGGTGCCCCGGGGGCCTGCATTGTCTCATTTGTTATTTGCCGACGATTGTATCCTCTTGGGCAAGGCTTCTATCAGCAATGCTTTCATTTTTGCCTTTCTTCTTGACTCTTATTGCAGAGCCTCTGGTCAGAAGATTAATCTGAGTAAATCTTTGATATGCTTTAGCCCTCGGACGTCGCCTAACATTAGGCAGGCTATTACGCATATCCTGGGTATTCTATCATTGCTGATCGGCTAACCTATCTGGGGATCCCTATCACTGGGAGAAGGCCTCGGCATTCTGATTTTTGTGATCTAGAGAGGCGTGTCTGTGCTCGGTTGGACGGTTGGCAAGTTATCGGGCTTTCGATGATGGGGAGGATAACCCTCTTACATCCTGTGCTCTCGTCTTCCTCTCTATCTATTATCTAATGCAGCCATTTCTTTGATTTGTTTAAGGAAGATTGAGAGATGCTTCAGGGATTTCCTTTGGGCTTCCATGCAGGACGGTCATGGTACTCACCTTGTAGCTTGGGACATTGTTTGTTTACCTATCTCAGAGGAGGGTTTGGGGATTCAGTCCCTTACTGTTAGGAGGGAGGCTTTGATTGCTAGGCACGCTACGCGGTTTATGCTTAAACCGCATTGTATGTGGAGTTCCTTCATGCGTGCTAAGTATGGGGACTGGATTTCTTCTGAGGAGCCTCAGTCTTCCCGTGGGCATTCTTTCTTTTGGAAAGAGGTTTGTCGGCATACTCCGGACATCCTGGGTAGTATATCATGGATGATTGGTGATGGTGGATATGTGGATATTGTTCAAGATACGTGGATTGCTGATCTCCCACTATCTCGGTGGCCTACCTTCATCAGCAGTGCTATCCCCAGTGGTATGACTATTTCTGACCTCATCATCTAGGAACTCTCTGTTTGGCACACCCCGTTGTTGTCTACTCTCTTTGGGGATGACCTCTATCGGCATATTCTGTCCATTCCGCTTACTCATGGTCAGACCCCTGACTTCAGGGTTTGGAGGAGATCCTGTTTGCCTCGTGTACCTATGAGGGACCTCCTGAGAATTTATAGGCCTCAAGTCCAGCAGCAGTTGGATGCGGCTTGGATCTGGCATCTTCCCATACATCCGAGGGCTCGGTTATTTGTATGGAAGTTGGTCAGGGACTGTCTCCCCACTTGTGCTTTTCTCTCGAGACATGGGCTTAGTATCCTGTCCACTTGCCCTTTATGTGGCCTTGAGGAGAAGTCAGTTGACCACGCCATTTTCACCTGTCTTCGGGCCAGACAGATATGGCTGAGATCTGGCGATCTTCCCTGGGATACTGCTTGTTCTATTGTTCGTATCTCCTTTTTGAGTCTAATCAGGCAGGATATGGAGAGACGATTCCATCAGCGGGTCACGAGGAGAGTTTATATTACCCACCAGATCTGGCTATCTCGTAACCAGCTGGTGTTTACTGAGGAGTCTGCTCCTTCTCATAGGATTATTAGGACTGCTTTATCCTTAGCTGCGGAGTACACTTCCCGTCGCCCATCACCGATTTTGATAGCCTTGGACTCTGGAGCTCCCATGCTGCCCAGGCAGCGCACCATCATACGGTCTTTATCTCTTGAGAGCCCCCTCCTCCAGGGTTTGTCAAAATCAATTTTGACGGGAGTGTTAGGGGGAGATCGACTAGCTCGGCTTTCATCATTCGTGGGCCCAATGGCCAGATGCTGACTGCGAGGGGATTCAGTTCGCTTGACTCATCTGTACCCCTAGCGGAGTTGACTGCTGCTTGGGCAGGTATTTCCTGTGCCATCCGTGTCCTGGGCGCCCGCAGTCTTATCATCGAGGATGATTCCATCACTATTATCCATTGGATCCGTCACGATCCGGGTGTCTGTGTGCTAGCCAACCCTTTGATTGTTGACATTCGAGCCTGTCTTCAGGGTGTTCACTGTGCTCTTATTCGGCACGTCTTCAGGGAAGCCAACTCTGCGGCCGACTGGATCGCCGCTAGGGTTGCTGACCATTCTGGCTTTTGGAGTTGGAATCAGGGTGATACTTGTCCGCCTATTTTATCCCAAATTTTGTATTCTGATATATCGGGTTTGACTCACCCTAGAATGGTGTGATCGTCCGGTTGTACCAAAAAAAAAAAATTCAACCAAAGACCATTTATGGCTTCAAAAGAGAGAGAGAGAGAGAGAGAGAGGAAAAGGAAAAAAAGCAAGCTTAATATACTTCACCAAAATGAACTTGTTAACTTGGCTGAGCTTTTTCGCTTGAAAAGAATGTTTGGATACAGTTATGGTTCAGTCTATAAAAGAATGTTTTGTTTGGATACGGATAGTCCGTCTGAACTTTTCTCTTCTCACGGGCACTCTTCTTTGAATTTGTCTTAAAGTAGTGAATTGATCGCATGCCAAGTTAGAGGATTACAGGCTTACTAATAGATGACAATAATTTGACAAGAAAAAGTGTCTTAACATCTTAAGTCATGTCCCCATTCCCCATTCCCTTGAAGCAACTTCATTCAACCTTGCGATTCTATTCTTAATTTGCAATGGTGCTTACAGCTACATGTAGCACCTACTAGATACCATCGAGTTGCTTCCCAAATTATTTTCAAGGCCTAGTACTTTAAGAAAGCCCCTCAGAAGCTCACTCCTCCGTCCAAACCAAACCAAGGGCAACTTAAGCTAGGAAAATCAATATATTTGTTAGGGGTGCGCTCGCACCTGCTTCAAGCCTCAAAATACATGACCAAGAAAGGCTGCCAGATTTTACTGATACATGCGTATTAACAGGCAAGTCCAGTTGGATATCTGTAGGTGTTGGCTCAATCTATTCCATAGACCAAAGAAGCACTTGGTCGAGCCTTTAAGGAGATGGACTTGGGAATTGGGACATGGGTCCTTTAGAAAAATGAACTCAAGCCAAGATGGGGTGCAGTGATCAGGACGAACGCAACTATGCAAGCATCAAGATCGCAAGTGCGCGAGCAGCAGGAATGGTCATGAGACGGAAAGCAAAGGGTGGCCTTCTAAGATGAATTGGCTTAGGTTTCTTCTTTCTCTGACGTGTGGTACATGGATCCACAACCATATAGAGGCTGGAAGGAGGAATACTATGGGCTTGCATGTGGCTTCTTTCGTGAGTGGAAGATTTGTTGGGTAATGGGACAAAATAGGCCTGAAATATCTAAATGGGTCTTGAAAGTCCATTACCTTCTTATATGGATGAATAAGAAATTATGAGGATATTTAGTCCACATCAAATAAATTAAAAAAGAAAGGTTCACTTATATGGAAACCTCTTTCTTGAAGTTTAAATTCCTTAGGCTCACCATAGGTGGAGAGCTTGAGGGTGATGCGTACCCCGCACACGTGCGAAGGGTGCAAATGCACCTACACAAGCTTTGTAGGTGCACTTGCACTTCGCACGTGCACATCATCTTAAGGAGCTTTAAATTGGCTGACCGGTCAACTGTTGACCGTCCGTGATAAGCGCCCATCCGAGATATGGCATCACTCCAATCAGGCCGTTGTAATAAGTCAACATTTCGATCTTGAAACGATGTATCAAAGCCGTGCAACCATCTATCTGATAACGTGATCATCAGATCACGATGATGAAATGACATATCAGGACGTGGATTGGCTTATCTGATCGGCTGATCATCAGATCACGGGATGAAACGGTGTATCAAAGGCTTTCTTTGATCAAATCCAATCAACCAAATTAAATCGGATTAAACCTGAATGGATGCATCCAAAAGGCACCTAAAACCTATAAATAGGACCTTAGACAGTAGCATTTCATTCATTCCAATCAATCCAATTCTTTCCTTTCTCTTAGGTATTTGTATACTCTCCTTAGGGAAGTATAACTATAATGCATTAAAAAGAGAGACGCATTCTTAGTTCAATATTTTTAATGAAAGTACTGCTTTCATCAAAAGAAGACTGTTGTATCCTGAAAGACAATCGTCATACAGACCGTAAACACCATTGCAAGACGAAATTGTCTTAAGAACATAAAGTGAAACTTTAGACTCAGTTTTATCAATTATGTAGCTACAATCTGCCTCAACAAGATCTGCTATAGTTTTGCTACCCAGCCGCTAGAACTTTTCAAAACCCGGCCACAACGCTCCTAGAGATAGGTGTCCAGAGAATGCAGAATTGGTGCTTGCCATAGGCTGTGACAGGATGAAAGGATTTGGTGCTGGTTCATCAACTCCAGAGCAGTGTTACTGCAGTCAAAGCAAATCTATCACCATCTCTAATATAGATGAGCTATCCGAGATATTTATGATTGCATTTGATTGAAGTCTTACCTATAACCTAACAAGTGTTGCATTGGGTCCTGCTTTCATATGGCCCATAATTCAATAAAATAATAAAAAAAACAAAAGAAACACAAATACGAAGGAAGAAGCGTCAAAAAAAAATCTTTCATCGTCAATCTATTTCTTTAATTGAAAAGTTATATAATCTTTAATCAAAATAAAATTTTAAAAAATAATTATTTATAAGGTATTCTTTATACTTAATTACTGATTTCGTTTCTCGTAAGCTATATTTTTCTTGGTCTTAATTTGGGCATTTTTGTTTCATTTTTTAAAGTAAGATTTGCCTATTTTAGTAAGCAAATAACTTTTTGGTGATCTCTAGCATTGCTAGAATATTTTTTTAACTCTATTATTGATCTAAATAATAGAAGATTTTCTTGGTTTGGCTTTTATAGTTTTTTCGTTCATGTTAAAGGGTTTTTCATATTAAATCTCAGTATCTTATTATATTTTTATAATTTTGTATATTATTCTTTAATTACATATAAATCAAAAAAGAGCTTTAAATGTTCAACAACAAGTACGTCATCAATATCTTGAGTACTTGTATAAGACTTTCTAAAAAAGAGTGTTTATATAAGACAAGAACTCTAGGTTAATTATTGCAAATATTTATTCTTTCTTCCTTTGAATTATATGTGGAGTCTCCAACTTCAAAATAGGTCTTCTAAACTGAAAATATCCCCAAAAAAACAACATTTTATTTTTCTTTCTCTTTTTTTGGAAAAAAAAAATCAATCTTCAGAAGCCATGTAAGTATATAGATACTATAGCCAACAAAGCAAGGCTTACGTGTGATTCAATTATCAGCACCATCATCCTATCCATGGACAAATTAAGCAACTGTTATGATTAAAAAAAATGTCTAACAAGTGTCCTAATGCAAGGTGCTTCTAGCTCTCAACTCCCTCTGCTAAGCTCATGGTGCCAATTAACAGAGGAGAGTAGCAACTTGATACTTATATGTGGGTCATCTATAAAATAAGATCACAATTGTATTTCAAGAAGATTTAGTGCTTCATTTTTGCAGCAACTAGTTGTTTGCATTTGTGCAGGCAAATATTTGCTTCAAGGCATCACAAATTGGACTGAAAAACTACAAAATTTAAGTCCAATACTTTGGTTGCAGACAATTGAATATAAATAAGAGCTCGACTCAGTCGTATTAAAGGGTTAATCAAAGCTCCGTTCACGCCTAGTCAACATCAACTGGATGAATTCGATCCTCAATGAGCCAATCACTAAATAAGTCGATCTAAAGCCAAACCTATCTGAGATCTCTTCTTCTTTTTTTTTTTCTTTTCTTCCCATTTGTTTGCCTTCTTCTCTTGCTTTGGGAAAACAATGCGTGGTTCACCATCACATCTCTCGGGCTAAACTGTGAACGGCGTCATGGAGCCCTTAAACGCTGCCTATAAACATTGACAAAGTCCCCCTGTAGTCTGTCGTTGGTCTTGAATTGGGCAGCATTCTCGTGATAGATTAATTGGAACACGGAACGAGTGAGACGTGTGAAATGGATGCGAAGACATCCACTTAAACATTGCTCCAAAAGAAGCTGTTAGGCTTCCACCTATCTCCATAAGAAAATCTTTAATCTTTTGAAGTGTAACATGACGAAGGCTGCATGCCTTTAGACGTGCAATGGATGAATTAACAAGAACAGCCTGGCCATCTGATGAGCGCCCGTTGTTGCAGCGAGTTCCTCTCAGACCAACGTAATACTAGTAGCTTGGCAATTCAATATTCACCTCTAATTTGTAGCAACTCTCTGATGCATTGCTAGGGGAAACTTCGTGTGTGCATCACTTGGATCGCATACTTGTAAACCTCTAAATTGTAGCATCACTTTGAATTTTGCTCGTCCTAGGCTACATCCAGCTAGAGCTTGAGCGGAATCCCATGCTTCAACTCAAAATATTTCAAGGCCACGTGAATCCCAGCTGTGAACTAACTTCCATTTAAATGATAGCTAATTATTTGCCTTTATTTGGAGTTTGCTTATTGGGCCAAATATAGACGAACTCGTCAAAACAGAGCTAAATTTTGATCTCGGCACAACCGGACCCGGGAATGACTCGGATGGTTAAAAATCTAATTGTTGCCTCCTAAATATAAAGTGTTGCCATCGGGATCGTCCTTCGACTTGAATGCGGTCGATCTTCTGAGACGGACCTGCACAGAAGTCCTCACGCGAGAGGCGTTGGGGGTGGCCCTTCGCAAAAGACCTTCCGACGCTCAAGTCAGTGGGGGGATCGGTGATCAACAGAAAATGGGGAGGTGGATCTCTCCGACGAGTCTCTCCAGGGGCGGCCGATCGAAAGCTCTAGAGGGGAGCGCCGACGAGCAGCTGGGGAGAGTGAGAGAGTGGGAGTAAGAGTGAGCGCATACCTGAGAGAATCTGGGAGTGTCGTATTTATAGGCTGTCACCTGGATCCTGAGCGCCTTCTGGAAGGTTCGCAGGTTGTTGGGATATGGAGATGAACCGAATCGGGCCGTTGTGGGGCCGGTAGGATCCGTATCTTATTCGTTAGGAGATAAACGGCTAGGAGAGCTCCTTGATGGCTTGAGATCTGGTAGGTGCGTAAGTCCCATGTAGTCGTGTTAGGTTCTAGACCACTCCTCAACATGATTCCTTGCCTGGGATGCTGTTACGATAAGCCTAGGTTCTCCCACGTCAGGTTCCGCGGAGGTGAGTATTGGATCATAGATCGCTCAGTGAAGCCGAGCTATAGGTGGCTCGGAAAAAGCGAGCCATGGGAGGCTTGGGGAAACCGAGTTATGAAAGTTTGGGGAAGCCGAGCTACAGGAGGCTTGGGGGAGCCGAGCTACAGGAGGCTTGGGGGAGCCGAGCTATGAAAGCCCGAAGAAAGCCGAGCTATGGAAGCCCGGGGAGGCCGAGCTACAGGAAGCTCGGGAGAGGCGAGCTACAGGAAGCTCGGGGAGCCAAGCTACAGGAAGCTCGGGAGAGGCGAGCTATGGAAGCTCGGGGAGGTCGAGCTACAGGAAGCTCGGGAGGGTCGAGCTATGGAAGCTCGGGGAAGACGAACCAGGGGAGGTTCGGGGAGGACGAGCTACAGGAAGCTCGGGAGGACTGAGCTATGGAAGCTCGGGGAGGCCGAGCTACAGGAAGCTCGGGAGGACCGAGCTATGGAAGCTCGGGGAAGCCGAGCTACAGGAGGCTCGGGGGAGCCGAGCTATGGAAGCCTGGAGAAAATCGAGCTACAAGAGGCTCGGGGGAGCCGAGCTATGGAAGCCCGGAGAAAGCCGAGCTATGGAAGCCCGGGGAGGCCGAGCTATAGGAAGCTCGGGAGGGCCGAGCTATGGAAGCTCGAGGAGGACGAACCAGGGAGGTTCGGGGAGGCCGAGCTACAGGAAGCTCGGGAGGTCACGTGACCCGACGGATCACATTAGCTTAGCTTATCCCTCGGGGACATATCATAACGGGCGGAGGGATGGGGTCGGCCTTAGCCTCCTTGCACGACTATCAATGCAATAACGATTTTACCCCCTAACACATGCCCCCCACTCTCTAGTTCGAAGCGTAGGTTCGGGCGTAGGGAGTATAGGCTTGGGTGGCATGATCTGCATTTGGGGATGCGTATTTGATTGCCTTTGCGATGATGCCCTCAATTAATGCCGTGGGGCCATCTTGCCTTTCCGAGGCGGATCCGTCATTCCTTAGGAGCGAAGGTAGCGACTGGGGAGACGCCATGTGGGAAATCCTGACCTTCACGGTGCCCGCAGCGACAGTTCCGGACGCCTAGGTTAGGACGCCCCATCCTCACCCTGAGGCGGTTTCGATTGGCAAAAAGGAGTTATGGCGGTGCTACTTTATGTGTAGAGCCCCTTCCGTTCTCCTTCGAAGAACTTCATCTTTTTGCTCTCGCTGCGATTCTGCTCGTTGTCTCTTTCGTCTTCTTGCTCTCGCTGCGATTCTGCTTGTTGTCTCTTGTGATCGAGGACATGGTGAGCCCAAGCGACCAGGTTTCGGAGGTGACCCTGGCTGATCTGGAGCGGATGCGTCGCTTGTACAAGATCCCTCCGGACGTCATCTTGTTGGTTCCGGCGGCGGAGGATAGAGTGACGTCCGGCTTAGAGGATGGAACGTTCTGCTATGAGGAGAGCTTGAGGGCAAGCCTCCGGTTCCCCCTTCATCCGTTGGTGCGGGAGGTGATGAGGTTCTACAACATATGTTTCACCATGGTGGCCCCCAACAGTTGGCGCAACCTCATCGGGTTCATCTCGTTGTGCAAGCGCCTTGGGGTGACAGCGACCCTCTCACTGTTCAGGGTGTGTTTCAATCTGGTCTCCGGAAGGGCCTCAGAATGGCCTTACATCGGTCTCCAGAGATCTTTCAAGATAATATCGGACAACCCTTCGTCGATAAAGGAGTGGAAGTCGCGGTTCCTCATAGTCAGGGGGAACACTGGTTTGGATTTCCCTCGGGTCTAGGGGCAGTACGTGAAGGATCCGGAAACACACCTGGAATTGACTGATTCGAGAAGAGGGATTTGGTCGTGCTGCGCAGCAGTCAGGCACTCCCAGCTAGCGTTCTCTTATCGGAGGACGCTCTTTTCGCGGCCGGGTTAAGTCCCGTTGATCCTCGCGGTGAGTATTATCCCATAGCTGACAATCCAGTGTGGCTTCATCTTTGATTTCTGTGTGAGCTAATGAGCGAATCGTATTGCTCCTACAGCCGAAAAGTCGGTGTTCGCAGACCAGATGAGGGAGGAGCTAGGAAAGCGCCGTAGGAGATCTGGTTCCGGTAGCAAGCCTCGGTCCGAGAAGAGGCTTCGCCCTTCCGGTTCCCGCTCCAGGGGGACCGGGAGAGATGGTGACAGTCGGCGCTCTTCGTCGCCGCAGGCCAAAACTGCTGGAATTCTGGCGGCGCCTGATCTTTCGGCGGCGGAGGAGGATCTGTCCAGGCGTGAAGATCGGGAAGTCGCGGGGGTTTCGGAGGAGGCTGCTGAGGTTTCCTCCCTCCCGTCATCGTTTTGTCTGATGATGGCGAAGGGGAAACGCCGGTTGGCCTGGGGGCTCCCGCAGGTGAGGCGGTTCGGTCTCCCTCATTGGGGGCCGATGGCTCGGCGAAGTCACAGGAGAAAGTGGGGGCAGCCTCTGCTTCCACCGAGGTAGGGGAAGAGGCTGCGGCTGCTGAGGACCAGCTTGGGCCATCGATGGGGGAGCCAACGGGCGATGAGGAGATGGCCGAACCTGCGGGACCGGCGATCGAAGTTCGTGGGGGGCTCTCTGGTGAGGGGCCTCCCGCCGAGGAACAGGGGGCTCCGGAGGGAGCATAAGTTCCTGAAGGGCCTGTCGTGGGCAGGGAAATCTCTGGGGAGACGGAAGCAGAAGAAGAAGAAGAGGAAGGAGAAGAGGGGGGAGAAGGAGGGGAGCCGACGTGCAAAGGGGATGCTTCGGCCGGGGCCTTCCTTGTTGGAGCCGAAACGTCCGAGGCTTCCCAAGCGAGGGCCCTGGCGGCGGAAGCCGGGCTATCAAGAAGCTCGTGGGTCGCGGAAGTTCTGGATGGTTCCCTGGGGGCAGACTTCCATTCGCGCAACCCAGAAGTAAGCGCCAGGTTCTCCGCTCTGATACGGTCCGCATTCTAGGGAGAGGAGAGTTCTTCAATTGGAGGGGGTTACCCGGAAGACCTTGTCAAGGTGGTTTTCCGTAGTGCTGGGGTGCCAAACGAGGCTTTCCTCCTCCCCGAGATTGATGACCTTGCTCTTACAAGGATCGCCACAGACTATGCGTCTCGGGTAAGTTATCGCACCGAGGTTGGCCCTTTGGTTAGTTAGCTCGGCTATCTTTTATGCGTGTCATGCTTTTATCGCAGAGCGCCCTGATCATGAGGGCATTGAAATGGCGCTTGCATCTGGCGGTTGGAGCTTGGGCCCGGGCCCGCTATGAGGCCGATCTTTTCAAGGAGAGGGCGGAGTCGACTGAGAAACTTTCTCGAGCCCTGGTGACCCTTCAGAGGGAGCTCGGGGAGGCTCGCAGAATTCTTGCAGTTGAGAGGGAGAGAGCCCCCCGACTCGCTGCACAGGTTGGTGAGCTCCAGCGGGAGCTTGAGGAGGCCAACAGGATCCTTGCGGCTGAGAGGGAAAGAGCCTTCCAACTTACTATTCAGATTGGCGAGCTTCAAGGCTTCCGTGAGCAATCCGAGAAGGCTAATTTGGAGCTTGCTCAGGCCAGAGCGGAAGCATGAAGGCAAGGTTAAGTTCATGCAGCTATACTTTGATAAGAGGTGGGACCAGCTGAAAGCTAGCCACGCTGAAAATAAGGCCGGCTGGAGTAAGAAGTTCGAGGAGGAAGAGCGCAAATGCCGGCGGCAGCAGGACCACCTCACTCGCCTAAGCAAGGAGCTTGCCGATACACAGGATCGGCTAAAGTGGTCGGATGAACGTGCTTCCCGACTGTCAGATGAGGTCGACTTTGCCCGCCAGGAAGTTGGAGATACCCAGACCCAAGTGGACGAGCTAAAAGAGAACCTTCGCCAAAGCTAGTCGGCCAGGTCTAGGGCTCTCAACAGGGTTCACGTTCTAGAGGGCGAGTTAGCCCAGCGGGAGGATAAGGTATGGCCTTATTGGATTCATTCATTTTGACCTTTCGATTTCTACTTTACTCGGCCTTTTTGCCTGCAGACGCATAAGATGAGGCAGGAATTCCAGAGACGGTTGGAGGCGTTCGGAGAGGAGGCGGCCTTGAGGCACCAAAGAATCTCCGAACTGGAGAAGCAATTAAACGAGGCAAGTGTGCGGGCCTCTTCGGCGGTGGAGTACAAGAAATCCACCGAGTTCACCGACGAACGTAGGGCGGCCTGTGCCGATGCATTTCAGCTGGGTGAAGATGAGGCAAGGGCCAAGGTTGCCCAGGCTTACTCGGACCTGGACCTGTCGTGCCTAGATGCTGAACATTATGAAGCTTACACCCCGGGGGTCGAGAAGGACGAATATGGAGAAATATCTGATGTTGACCTCGATGCCATCCTGGGAATTGATGCGACCGCCGACGTATCTCGTTGTAGCACCTTCGAGAAGGGAGAGCCAAGCAACGCCCCTGCTGATGCGGCCGCTGGAGATGCTGGGGTTGATCCCAAGTCTTGACCCTTTTGGGGGCCATATGTGTTTTCTTTCCTCTCTTTTGTTTGGTAATTCGATCAGAGATCAATAAATAAATTGGCCATTTTCCATTTGTTTGTCTTCCCTGAATGGTTCCTTGTCTCGAGTTTTGGCGAAATACCCTAGTAGAGGCTAAGGCGTGGGGGTTGTCTCGATGAAAAGGTCGGACGTCAACGCAGCCCGATGTGAGACGATTTAACTTGGCTCAGGCCGAATGACATGGTGGTTTAACAAAAATTCGAAGAACGAGATAGCCTTTTCGGGGCTGAAGGGCGAAGTAGCTCGGCTGGGGCCGAAGGACAAAGTAGCCCGGCTGGAAGCGGATACTTCAATTGGTTTTTGAAGTATAGGAACAGCTCTGGCCCCACAAGAAGGGGGGGTTAGGTGATGCCTAGACCTTACGTGCAATTAGACTAGGGGTTTGTTCCTGAGGAACGCACGGCGTCCGCACCCCTTAATTGTTTTGTCAGTGCTCTGTCTCTTCTCAGGCGAGTCGATTTTTGTTTTGCCGAAATGGATGATACGGCTTTGATGCCAGTAAAAAGCTGCCTTGGAGCCTTCCGGGAGGCCTTTATTGTGCTGGTCTTTTCCCATGCGGGTTGTTTCGGCGTACGATGCAGGTATTCGTCCGCCATTGGAGGATGTCGTTTTCATAGGACGATCCCCTGGATCTGTCAGTTTCCGTAGGATCGGCGAAAGATTTTCTTCGTTCGACAACCATGATTCGGGATCAAAGGAAATCTTTGCGTGCGTCATGGTTTAGGCGATGGGCTTGGCGCGCGGTGGGGCGCTGCTTTCGTCCTGGGAGGACACGTGGCGACATGGGTTAGGTGCTTTGAATCTCGGGGCTTCCGGCTTTGATAGCTATTCCTGGTTCATTTCTGTATATAAAAAGGGGGGAAGAGGGGTCGTGTTAGGCCATCCTCAAAGTTCCCTTCGCTGTTGAGTTTCCACCATGCTCATTTCTCTGGCGTTGCGAGCGGGAGGGTCGAGCTTTCCTTTCATAAGCCTTTCTCCTCCGGATAGTTGGGGCGATGAAGGAGCCGCTGAAGAGTGGCTCACCCTTAGGGGATGAGCCCTGGAGATATATGGAGAGCGCATAGGAGGGACGCAGAGATCACACGGAGAGCGCACATATGCGCTTTCCGTGTGTCCTTTGTGGTTCTCCCTTAGGGATGTACGATAGGAAGTATACGCGGGCTCCCCATGACTCGCTTGAACTTCTCCTCCTCCCTTGATTTGGATTCCTGGGCTTGCCCGCCTGGGGAATCTTTTGCCACATGAGAAGGGGGCGATGGTGTGTCACCCGCAGGTACCTTGCCTTTGAGTTTGGGCAAGGTGGGGCGGTACACACTCGGTTTGGGAGAGCGTTCTGGCGCCGGGGTCCACGAGCTTCCTACCTATTCGTCGGTGGGCCTCTCGGTTGGGTGGTTTGGGGTAATATCCCGTCCACCCTTTCCAATCACTCTGATATCCCGGTTGGGTCGCTGAGATATCATTATTTACCGAAGCTGGTCGCAACTGTTGGTCCATGTCGCTCGCCCATTATCAGCTCGAGCTGACTGTTCGTGGTTCGTCTGATTTATCGGTCCAGACGTCGGAGCATTACAGTCGCCCAGATTTGCTTTGGAGCAGTTGCCCGAGCTTTGTGCTCGTCTTTATTTTATGCATTTCAATGCTCTTGTAATGCCTCTCAGGCAGTTGTAATCGGTTTCGGTGGCAATGAAATAAAGAAAGTTTTGCTCTATTTCTCAGTTTATGTTTCTTCTGTGCCAAGTTGTTGTTGTTGGCCGCGGGATATAAGGGCATCTCGCTCGTTTTTAGGCGAGGATCCCACGCCATCCGAACTAGTCGGGGCTTGTAAGCTGCCCGGGTTTAGATGGAGGTTTAGAGGTTGTTTGGTGGCAAAATATGTTCCTTAACTCTGGCCGAAGCTCAGAGATTCATGCCTCGACCTTGTTGGAGTTTGGATATTTATGGCTCGGCCCTGCCGAGGTTCGGAGAACGGTTGCTTGGCCCTGCCAAGGTTCGAAGATTTTGTTGCTCGGCCCCGTCGAGGTTCGGAGATTAGTCGCTTGGCCCTGCCAAGGTTCGGAGATTCAGAGCTCGAAGGGGTGGCTTGGTCGTCACCATAAGTCACAATGCTAGGTCCCTGCAGGGTTCGGTGAGGGGCGTCAAGGCAGAACGGGCCCTCCATTTGTGACCTGACTAGTCCTGAGGGACGAATTATTGTCAGGCGCTGGAGCCCTTTCTTCTCCACGCTTCCCGAAAGGCGGCCAGCTTAAAAGAGCTTGGGGAAGTGTTGAGAGCATTTATTGTGGGGGGCCGGCAATTGGGAGGTACCCCGTTCCCAGAGAAGAAAGGGGGGTTCCCGAACAGTCCGTCCGCATTACCGATTTCGCTTGGGATGGGGCATGACCTTTCGAACTCTGCAGGTGCCAGTTGAAGCAGTGATACGTGGCAATTCTCACGGGTCGGTGGTTACAGCCCGACTGATCGAAATACTCGCTTGAAAAGTATAAATACAGACGAGGGGGTGCTGGTGTTTGCCATCCTTTCGGTTCGATCTTAGTGCAGCTTTCAACATGGCTTCTCGAGAAGGAGAGCAACCATCCGACTGATTAAGCGCGATGATGAATGGCTCAATGCGTCCGAAGGGGGGTCGCCCTACTATCACGGCCGACGCCCAGGTCTTGGCGTCGGCTTTCGCGAGCCACGAACGGCTCGAAAGGGTCGTCGAGGGCTACGTCGCCGTCTCCACGAGGGAGGTCGCGGCCCTCCGCGGGGTGGTGGACCGGCAACGGGGGGAGATATCATCTCTCCACCGATAAGTTGCCGAGCTCTCCTTGCGTTTGGAGGATTTGCTAGCTTCCGGAGAAGACAGTGAGCCTTAGCGAGGGCTCTTTCTGCTTCTTTTCCTTTCTTTTGCCGTTGTTGTCTCTCCTTTCTTTTTAATCAATGAATATAAAGATTTGTCATACTGTGCATTCTGTTGTTCCCAAAGCATTTGCCCATATCATATTGGGATCTATCAGTCGCCCGAGTTCGAGCTGATTTTAGGAGATCACGGGCGGGTTTCGTTTAGGGCACGTAGGCCACCCGAATTTGAACATAGTTTAGGAGGTCGTTTAGATTGGTCGGGGCTTGTAAGCTGCCCGAATCCGAACCCGAGTTTTCTTGGGGGGTCACTGGTCTCTGTTTGGACCAGTGGCGGACCTAGACGGTTCTTCAGAAGGAGTTCCTTTTCTTCTTCCGGAGTATCAGGAGGTTTTTGCCTTCGTTTTCATTTTTAGGGTATTCGAGAAGTTACCCTGTTTCAAACGATGCCCTGGGGTGGCTAAGGCGCGAGAGCTTTGCTCTTTTGGCTGACGTTTGGTCATCGGGCGCGACCAGGGCATGGGAATATCACTCGGTTGACCCAAGGACTTGATAACTAAGGTCGCTCCCCGGCTTTGGCCGAGGTTTCTAGCGGCAGAATGTAGCCCTTGGCTTTGGCCAAGGTTTACGCACTCCGGTCTCAGCCGGGGCTTTAAAGATCGCAGCCCTGTCTAGGCTTGGGGATCTTGTCGCTCGGCTGTGCCGAGATTTTGTTACTCGCCCAGCCGAGGTTCGGAGATTTTTTACCTGGCCCTGCCAAGGTTCGGAGAATTTGTTGCTCGGCCCAGCCGAGGTTCGGAGATTTTTTACCTGGCCCTACCAAGGTTCGGAGAATTTGTTGCTCGGCCCAGCCGAGGTTCGGAGATTTTTTACTTGGCCCTGCCAAGGTTCAGAGAATTTGTTGCTCGGCCCAGCCGAGGTTCGATTTTTTACTTGGCCCTGCCAAGGTTCGGAGAATTTGTTGCTCGGCCCAGCCAGGTTCGGATTTTTTACTTGGCCCTGCCAAGGTTCGGAGAATTTGTTGCTCGGCCCAGCCGAGGTTCGGAGATTTTTTACTTGGCCCTGCCAAGGTTCGGAGAATTTTTGCTCGGCCCAGCCGAGGTTCGGAGATTTTTTACTTGGCCCTGCCAAGGTTCGAGAATTTGTTGCTCGGCCAGCCGAGGTTCGGAGATTTTTTACTTGGCCCTGCCAAGGTTCGAGAATTTGTTGCTCGGCCCAGCCGAGGTTCGGAGATTTTTTACTTGGCCCTGCCAAGGTTCGAAGAATTTGTTGCTCGGCCCAGCGAGGTTCGGAGATTTTTTACTTGGCCCTGCCAAGGTTCGGAGAATTTGTTGCTCGGCCCAACCGAGGTTCGGAGATTTTTTACTTGGCCCTGCCAAGGTTCGGAGATTCCCTGTGCAAATAGGCAACTCAGTCGTGCCGAGGATTGGTGAGCAGCACCTGTTTCTTTTCGCAATCTTTGGCAACATAATGTGTGATGATTCATGTTGTAAATTACGAAAACATGTACCGACAGAAAGGTATAACAAGGTATAATGAGGTGAGCCTATGCAGGACATACCCTATTGATAATACTTATGGAGATTGTCTGAGTTCCAGGTTCGAGGGACGAACTTTCCGCTCAAATCTTGCAGCTTGTAGGTCCCCGGTCCGACGATCCCCGCCACTTGGTAGGGGCCTTCCCAATTTGGTGCCAGTTTTCCTTGCTCCAGCGGTTTGGAGACAGATGCTTTCCGGAGAACAAGGTCGCCGGGCAGGAAAGCTTTCCCTTTTACTCTGGAGACGTGGTAGCGGGCCACCCTTTGTTGATAGGCAGCCACTCTGATCTGGGCTTTCTCTCTAACCTCCTCTATCAGGTCGAGGTTGGTGCGGAGCTGTTCGTCACTGGCTTCCTCTGAGTAGCTTTCCACCCGCAGCGAAGGGAGGCCTATCTCTACAGGGATAACGGCCTCTGTGCCGAAGGCCATCCGGAATGGGGTTTCACTTGTGGGGACTCTCGGGGTGGTGCGGTAGGCTCATAGGACGTGGTGCAACTCGTTCGCCCACCTGCCTTGGGCTCTAGAAAGACGAGCTTTGATCCCATGAAGTAGAGTCCTGTTGGTCACCTCAGCTGCTCCGTTGGCCTGTGGATGCCCGACCGAGGTGAGATGGTGACGGATTCCGTGCTCTTCGCAGAACTGGCGGAACTTAGGGTTGTCGAACTGCCTGCCGTTATCAGTGATTATAGTATACGGGAGGCCGAAATGGCAGATGATGGTCCTCCATACAAAATCTCTGGCCCGTGCCTCGGTTATTTGTGCAACCGCTTCCGTCTCGACCCATTTAGTGAAGTAGTCGATGGCGACAAATAGAAATTTCCGTTGCCCCGTGGCAAGCGGGAACGGGCCGAGGATGTCCATCCCCCACTTGGCGAAGGGCCAAGCGGAGGATATAGGAACCAGGCTGGCGGAGGAGAGTCTTTGAATGTTTGAGTGCCTCTGGCATGGGTTGCAAGCTCGGACAAGATCGTCTGCATCCTTCTGCATAGTCGGCCAATAATAGCCTTGTCATAGCACCTTGTGACATAGGGACCGGCCTTCCAGATGGTTGCCGCAAATCCCTTCATGTACTTCACGGAGAGCATAATCTGCTTCAGATGGGCAGAGGCATCTGAGCAGTGGCATGGAGAAGACCGTTTGTAGAGTTGATCGTCGATCAGCACATAATGGGTGGCTTGCAATTTTAGCTTTCTAGCTTCTCTTCGGTCGGGTGGAAGCGACCCTTCTTTGAGGTACTTCAGAATGGGATCGAACCATGATGGTTCGGTCTCAACTTGCATTATTCGGTCGGTTTCCGCGATGCTGGGTTTCTCCAGGGTCTCCAGGTGGAACTTTTGCTCGGTGTCCATTGACTCTGCGGTCGCCAATCGGGATAGTAGGTCAGCACGGGTATTTTCGGATCTGGGAATCTGAGTAATCTTAAACTCGGAAAAATGGGAAGTAGGCTCCGCACCTCTTGAAGATATCGAACCATGTTTGGCTCCCGAGCCTCAAATTCTCCTCGTACATTGCCAGCCACTAGCTAAGAGTCGGTGAAGGCGTTAAGTTTCTCCACCTTCAGGTTGCGGGCGATTCGGAGACCGGCCAGCAGGGCTTCATACTCAGCTTCGTTGTTGGAGGCCGGGAAAGAGAAGCGGACACCATATTCAAAGGTTTCCCCTTCTGGACTGGTGAGAACCAGGCCCGTATTGGAGCGATGAGCGTTAGATGACCCGTCGACATGGAGGAGCCACCGGGCTCCAGATTTTGGTTCTTCGGGGGAGTTGGGGAGGAGCCGTCCTCCGGGATGGTACATTCGAGGAGGAAATCGGCTAGCACCTGAGCTTTGATGGCCGAGCGAGGCTGAAAGTGGATATCATGCTCGCTCAACTCGACGGCCCACTTGGTCATTCTTCCTGATGTCTCAGGGCGGTGGACCACCGCCTTGATGGGTTGGTCAGTCAGGACCATCACAGAGTGTGCCTGGAAGTACGTCGCAGCTTTCGAACTGAGGTGATTAAGGCCAACACCATCTTTTCAATTCTGCTATATCTTGTCTCCGCATTGCGGAGTAGCCTGCTGACATAGTAAATCGGCTTTTAGACATTGTTTTCCTCTCTGACTAGCACCAAACAGACGGCACCTTCCGAAACAGCCAGGTATAAGAACAGGGTCTCGCCTGGGTTTGGACTGCTGAGGAGCGGGGGCGAGCCGAGGTATTTCTTGAGATCTTGAAATGATTTTTGGCATTCAGGGGTCCACTGAAAGTTCTTAGCCGACCGGAGGGTTTTGAAGAAGGGAGGCATCTCTCGGCCGAACGCGCCACGAAGCGGTTGAGAGCCGCTATCCTCCCAGTCAGGCGCTGGACCTCTTTAATAGATGCCGGGGGCGCCATTTGTTGAAGAGCTTGAATCTTCTGGGGGTTAGCTTCGATACCTCGCTGGGAGACCATGAAGCCGAGAAACTTCCCAGAGTTAACGCCGAAGGTGCACTTGGTTGGATTGAGCCTCATCCCATACTTGCGGAGCGTTGCAAAGCTCTCTGAGAGGTCCTCGACATGCCACGATGCTTCTTTGCTCTTGACCAGCATGTCGTCCACATACACCTCATATTCCGGCCGATTTGCTCCTTGAATACTTTGTTAACCAGCCTTTGGTAGGTGGCTCCTGCATTTTTAAGACCAAAGGGCATGACGCAGTAACAGTAAGTACCTCGGTCGGTTATGAAGGCAGTCTTTTCTTCATCCTCGGGAGCCATCCGGATCTGATTGTAGCCGGAGTAAGCATCCATGAACGTCAGCATTTGATGACCTAAGGTGGCGTCCACAAGCTGGTCGATCCGAGGAAGAGGGAAGCTGTCCTTCGGGCAATCTTTGTTGAGGTCGGTGAAGTCGATGCAGATCCTCCACTTGCCGCTCAACTTCTTCACCATGACGATATTTGATAGCCAGCTCGGATAATTTACCTCCCGGACGAAGTTTGCCTTGATGAGTTTGTCAACTTCTTCTTCAATGGCCCTCTGCCGCTCCGGGGCAAAGCTCCTCTTCTTCTGCTTGACAGGCCTGTGCATCTCATCCACATTGAGACGATGGACGAGAACCTCGGGGCTGATCCCCGGCATGTCAGAGGTGGACCAGACGAAGATGTCAGCGTTGCTTCGGAGAAATTTGATCAATCTGCGCTGAGGTTCGCCCTTTAGCAGCGACCCGATTTGTATGGTTCGGTCCGGACGAGCCTCATCCAACGGCACTTCCTCCAGCTCCTCCGCTGGTTCTCCTCGCTACTCGACGAAGTCCTCCCGAGCGTCCAGCCCGTCAACCTCCGGCATTCTGGACTGAAGGCTGGTAACGAAGCATTGCCGAGCCATGGTTTGACTTCCTTGAATAACTCCAACTCCGTGCCCGGTGGGGAATTTCATGGATAAGTGTGGGATGGAGACAACTGCCTTGAGGGACATCAGGCCGGGTCTGCCGAATATTGCATTGTATGGGACCTAAGTTTGGTCACTAGGAAGTTCGTGTGAACAGTGGCCACAAGGGGCCAAGCTCCCGCGCGGACCGTCAGGGTGACGACCCCTTCCGGGATGATGACGTCTCCTGTGAATCCCATTAGGGTGGAATCCACGGTTCGGAGGTTTTTCGTGAGCAGTTTCATCTTGGCAAACACATCGAGGTACAAAACATTCACCGAACTTCCACTGTCAACAAGGATCTGGCTTACATCATAGTTATTCAAATTGAGGGATACAACTAAGGCATCATCATGGGGGAACTGTATCCCTTGGAGATCATCGTCGGAGAAAGAGAGCTCGCCCGTCCGCACCTTCTTTGGCGTTGATCCTTCATCATCGTTTCTGGAGCCCGATCCGCCGGCCTCTTCGATCATGTTGATGCGGCCGATCACGGGCGGATTTGGTGGAGGAGGGGGTTGCTGAGGTTCGGGCTGGCGGTCACCTCCTTGTCCTGGCTCGGGCGCCCTCCTGAATTGATTCAGCCGGCCCCGCTGGATCAGCCTCTCGATTTCATTTTTCAGCTGCCAGCATTCTTCAGTATCGTGGTCGTGCTCCCGGTGATAGCGGCAGTAGTGGGGTCTCTTCGGGTCGGGTTCCCTCGGAGAGGAGCTGGCCGGGGGAGCTGGTGCTCTATCTCCATGAGGATCTGCGCTCGAGGCACGGTTAGCGGAGTGTAGCGATCAAATCGCCTGGTGGGCTCCGGGAGCGATTCCTTGGCGGCAGTGGGGGAGCTCTTTGGCGGCGAGGCAGACTCGGCCGACGGGCGGGTCGGTGCCTGTCGGGACCTTTGGGCTCCTTCTTCTTTGCCAGCTCGGCGCGGGCAACTCTCCGCGACTCTTCGACCCTGGCGTATTTGTCTGCCAGGGCCATCATATCAGAGAGGTTTGGGGGGTAGCTGACTTCCATCGCCAGGTAGAAGTCGCTTTCCTTTGAGACTCCCCCCGCCAAGGCGGACATAGCCACCTCATGATTAAGATGGTCCACCTCCAACATGGCCTTGTTGAAATGACCAAGATAATTTCTCAAGGACTCCCCCTCTCTCTGCTTGACTTCGAGAGGGAGTCAGATCTCCGTCGGTGGCGGCGGCTGCTGACGAACTGGCCAATAAAAAGGCGGCTCAGCTCGTCAAATGAATCAATGGAACCTGGTTTCAAGGCGTTGAACCAGGTTCGGGCAGATCCTCTGAGGGTGGAGGGGAAGGCGCGGCAGAGGATCGCGTCGGATGCTCCGTGGAACATCATAATTGACCGGAAACTGCTGAGATGGTCGTCCAGGTCAGAAGAGCCGTGGTAGGGTTCGACGGCTGGTAGCTTGACATGGGAGGGAATCACTTCCTCCATGATCCCTTAGAGAAAGGGATGCCCTGCTCCGCTTTGGGCTGAGGCGGATGGGCCTGCTTGGCGGCGTCCAGCTCCTGGCGCATCTTCCGGATCTATCGACGGATCTCCTCTTCAGCAGTAAGAGGAGCTGGGCGAGGAGAGCAGGGACGACGTCGAATCATGGTGGGAGGACACCGGGGAGAGGGTCCGGGCTCACCGAGATCTGGGAGGATCCCTATCGTAGCCGCCTCGCGGGACTGGTTTGTCCCCTCTGGGTCGATGCGGGGGGTCCATGGCTTCATGTGGACCGGAGGAGGTCGCCGGAGAAGGAGTCGCGGCCTCCTTATGAAGGTGCGGAGCGGGAGGAGCTGCGAAACGCTCCTGAACCAGGTGGGTTAGGGCCTGGACCTGCTGGACCAACGTGGCGAACTGGTCCTGGGTCACCGAGATGGCTGGTGGCGATGGGGTTTCGATCGGTGGAGGCTGTGGCGCTACACTACTCACCGGATCAGGTCTCTGGGAGGCGACCTGGTCTTGGGCTTCAAAGGCTGCTCTTCTCCGATTAGCCATTAGAGAGGTTCTACTTCAGATTGAGATCCTTATCTCCTTTCAAGTTTTAACGGGACTTGAGACCCTTCCTCTAGCGCCAATCTGTTACCGTCGGGATCCGTCCTCCGACTCGGGCGCGATCGATCTCCTGGGACGGACCTGCACAGAAGTCCTCACGCGAGAGGCGTTGGGGGTAGCCCTCCGCGAAAGACCCTCCGACGCTCAAGTCAGGAGGGATCGGTGATCAACAGAAAATGGGTAGGTGGATCTCTCCGGGGAGTCTCTCCAGGGGCGGCCGATCGGAAGCTCTAGAGGGGAGCACCGACGAGCAGCTAAGGAGAGTGAGAAAGTGGGAGTAAGAGTGAGCGCATACCTGAGAGAATCTGAGAGTGTCGTATTTATAGGCTGTCACCTGGATCCTGAGCGCCTTCTGGAAGGTTCGCAGGTTGTTGGGATACGGAGATGAACCGAATCGGGCTATTGTGGGGCCAATAGGATCCGTATCTTGTTCGTTAGGGGATCGACGGCTATGAGAGCTCCTTGATGGCTTGAGATCTGGTAGGTGCGTAAGTCCTAGGTAACCGTGTTAGGTTCTAGACCACTCCTCAACATGATTCCTTGCCTGGGATGCTGTTACGATAGGCCTAGGTTCTTCCGCGTCAGGTTCCGCGGAGGTAAGTATTGGATCGTAGATCGCTCAGTGAAACCGAGCTATAGGTGGCTCGAAAAAAGCGAGCCATGGGAGGCTCGGAAAAGCCGAGCTATTGAAGCCCGGAGAAAGCCGAGCTATGAAAGCCCGAGCTACAGGAAGCTCGGAAGAGGCGAGCTATGGAAGCTCGGGGAGACCGAGCTATGGAAGCTCGGAAAATATGAACCAGAGAAGGTTCGGGAAAGACGAGCTACAGGAAACTCGAAAGGACCAAGCTATGGAAGCTCGAGGAAGCCGAGCTACAGGAGGCTCAGGGGAGCCGAGCTATGGAAGCCCGAAGAGGCCAAGCTATGGAAGCTCAGGAAGAACGAACCAGAAGAGGTTCGGAGAGGCCGAGCTACAGGAAGCTCGAGAGGTCACGCGATCCGACGGATCACATTAGCTTAGCTTATCCCTCGAGGACATATCATAAAGGGCAAGAATAAGATCGGCCTTAGCCTCCTTACATGACTATCAATGCAATAACAATTTTACCCTCTATCATAAAGCATGGCAGTTGTATGAAAGAAGATAATGTCGTTTAAACAGAAAAGACGTCCAACTATTTTTTTATAATAAAAAATTTCATCCTCTGAAAACGCCATTCCTGATAGGTGCATCAAAACGAAAAACATGCATCGCATAGATTTTACGCACATAAGTTGTTTGAACATGTCAAACTATTTCTTTATAAATAAAAATTTCATTCTGAAACGCTGTTCCTGATGGATGCATCAGAAGGAAAAAGAACAAAGAGATTAAGTGCATAAGTTGTTTCAATAACATTACTTATTTTTCTAACAATAAAATTGTTTAACACTATTGATGGCATGTTCGGCCATCATTTACCTTAACGTACATGCAAGCATTTATTTACATCATACAGAGATCGCTGTACTAAACAAGCAATTGCAATGTAGCCTCTCATGCATGCTCCTTCGTGTGTGTGTGTGTGTGTGTATAAACAGAATTCGTGGCCATCGCAGTGATTGCCGAATGTATCCTCTCTCAAGTTGCCGTGCAATTATAATAAGCAGTGATTGCTTTGAACTTCCCATTTAAGAAGTTCTTCTCAACCTGCAGTCAAAATCCTCACAATGAGATTAGAGCTTCAAGCAATCAGCAAAGCGTTGAACTAGTCCATTTAATAAACTGCTAAAGAATAATTACAAGGAGGAGAAGAAAATATCAAAGAAACAGTCAAAAGGATCTACAACATACAAGGCAAACTCCACATATTAGAAAGCAAGCACACCATGCATTTCTAATTTGGACATGCTGATGCAATGCATAACTGCCTGGTATTTCCCTACACATTTGGATACGGTGTTGCATGGATGGTTTTGGCAAAGGGTCCAGGGGAGAAATCCTTAGAAATAGATGCAGAAGGTGGTAAGCAACAAGGTGAAGCAGGCGTGCAATAGATTAGTTGATTAGCCAAGTAACATTCCCAAAAGAAGAAAAAGGAAATACCTGGATATCCCCCTTTATCTTTATCCTGATAGGGAATACAACAAATATTCCTCTAATAATATCGCTATTAGTATGGTCAAGCATGCAGTTGCGATAAAATCAACAAAACACAGAATAATAATATGAACCAAAATCCAAAAGAAAACAGCGAGAGACGAGGATTTTATGTAGTTCACCCAAACTGGGCTACGTTCACGGCGGGCATAGGATATACAAGGCTTCACTAAGAGTTAAATCAGGTACAAGCCCTAAAAACACTTTCAGAAACTCTTATGATTCAGAGAGTTAGTCAGAATCTACAGCACACGGAGGATGTCCTCACAGAGCCTCTTATTCTCTTTTTTTTTCGCTAACTTCGCCGGTTGAAGAAGACACCACAAGGATCGAAGACTCTCCTCCAATTAATCTCATCCCAAAACTGGCTCCACACTTTTGGCAACCATGGACTGATTTGCTGCCTTGAAAATCTTCAACAAATCCTCCCCAAGATAAGATCAGATTTGGAAGTTGCAACAAATCCTCCCCAAAATCAGCTTTTCCTTAGTTAGCCAAATCAAATTCAAAAATTGAATTCAAACTCCCTCTTGATGAAATTAAGCTCCATCCATAACAATCTCCCACTTGAAGATTAATGACATCAATCTTAGATCTACCTTCTTATATCTCTTGGAAAGCTTCACCAAGTTGCAACAGAGACTCAACTTATCTCTGCTCACAACCTTGGTGAACATATATACAGGATTCTTAACTCCATCAATTTTTTCAGCTTCAACTGCTCCTCATCCAACGCACTGCGTATGAAATGATACCTAAGCTGAATGTGCTTGGTTCTTGCATGAAATGCTGGATTCCTTGCCCAGTGAACTGCGCTCTGGCTGTCGCTCCATAATGTATTACACTCATGCTCCTTGCCAAGCTCCTCCATTAACCTCTGTAACTAGATCATCTCTTTACTAGCTTCAGTGATCGCCACATACTCAGCTTTTGTAGTTGACAATACCACTATCTTCTGCAACTGAGATACCCAGCTCACTGCTGTTCACCGATAGTGAAAACATAACCAGTAGTGCTCCTCTCACTGTCTCTGTCACCAGAGTAATCTGCATCTACAAATCCCTGTACTTGAAGACTATCACTTCCATAGCACAAACTATAAGTTGACGTACCCCTGAGATATCTCAAGATCCACTTCACTGCATTCCAGTGCTCCTTGCCTGGATTCTGCATGTACCTACTGACTGCTCTCACTGCTTGTGCAATATCCGGTCTTGTGCAAACCATTGCATACATTAGACTTCCCACGGATCTCATCCCTTGCCTTCTGAGTTGTTGGACACAACTGCTTGCTGAGCTTGAAGTGTGCTGCCAAAGGTGTTGACACTGCCTTTGCATTTTCATATTGAACCTCTTCAGTACCTTTTCTACATAATCCTCCTGAGATAGCCATATTTGCATTCTCCATATTGAACCTCTTCAGTACCTTCTCTACATAATCCTCTGAGATAGCCACAACATCCGTTGCTTCCTATCTCTGTTGATCCTCATGCCAGGAATCTGCTTCGCCTCTCTCAAATCCTTCATTGAGAACTTCTTTGCCATCAGTTTCTTAAGCTCTTCTTTCTCATATTGGAACCTATTACAAGCATATCGTCTACATACAAGAATAAAATAATGAACTCATTTGTAACGTACCTCTGAAAGTATACACAATGATCTGACTGGCATCTGGTGAAGCCTTTCTCTAGCATGAAACTGTCAAACTTGAGATACCATTGCCGCGGAGCCTACTTCAGACCATACAAACTTTTCTTTAATCTGCAGACCATGTCATCCTTTCCCCTGACCTGGAAACCTTCTGGCTGGTGCATGTACAGCTCCTCCAAATCTCCACGAAGAAATGTTGTCTTCACATCTAGCTATTCTAGATGAAGATCCTTCACTGCTACCATACTCAGAATCACCCTGATGGATGACTACTGGGGAAAAGATCTCCTTCCTTCTTTCTGTGCATAACCCTTGACAACTAATCTTGCCTTGTATCTCTTGGTACCATCAACCTCATTCTTCATCTTGTACACCCATTTGTTGAACAGAGCTTTCTTGCCAGCGGGTAACTTCACAAAATCCCAAGAATCCATCTCCTCTTTCATAGCCAACTCCCACTTGACCTTAGCTTCATCTTGCATGGCTTCAACAAAACATTCTGGCTCTCCAGAATCTGTGTACAAAACATAATCATTAGCAGAATACCTCTGTGATGGCCTAGTAACCCTCGTGGTCCTCAACTGTGAGAACACCGACTGAGGTACCGATGTATGCATGTGGCTATCTGTTCCAACCACATCTTCCTCCTCCACATCCTCGGAGTTTCCATCTTCAGTTTGCACTTAGGGAATTTCTCCATTTCTGACAGGATCGAGTTCTATAAACTTATGTTTCTTTTCTTCCACTGCATCCTTCTGCCTTTGTAAGTATGCTCTTCATCAAATACCACATTCCTGCTCCGAATGATCTTATTATTCTGGAAATCCCAGAGCTTGTAGTCATACTCATCGCCACCGTATCCAATGAAAACACACTTTGTAGACTTGGAGTCTAACTTACTCCTTTTCTCTTTCTCAATCAGAGAATAAGTAATGTAGCCAAATACTTTAAGAAAAGAAAGTTACCTATTTGTCTGTCCAACCTCCTCTGGAATCCCACCATCCAATGCACTAAATGGACTCCTGTTGATCAAATACACTACGGTGTCCAGTGCTGCCGCCCAAAAATATGTAGGTAGACCTGAGTCAAACCTCATACTCTCTCTCTCTCTCTCAAGAATGATCCTCTTCATTCTTTCTGCCACACCATTCTGCTCAGGTGTCCCTGGGACAGTCTTGATCCTTCTGATTCCATGCTCTGCACAGTAGACATCAAACTCTCTGCTGCAGTATTCACCACCGTTATCTGTCTTGAGACACTTGAGACTTGCTCCAGTCTGGCTTTCACACATGACTCTCCATCTCTTGAAGATGTCAAAGACCTCAGACTTTTCCTTCATAGCAAACACCCAGACTTTCCTGCTGAAATCATCTATAAACGTGACAAAGTACTTATTGCCCGCATATGATGCCACTGGTGCTGGACTCCAGACATCCGAATGAACCAACTCCAGCCTTTCAGTCTTCCTTTGAGTTCTTGCTAATTGAAAACTCACTGCTTTCTACTTACCATAGATACAATCTTCACAAAACTCTAGATTCACCTTTAGCCCAAGTAGAAGCTCTTATGTGTAGAATATTCAAGTTCTTCTCACTCAAATGACCAAGCCTCCTGTGCCATAATGTAGTCACTGTACCCGTATTCTCCTGCTACCACTAAAACTGAACTCTCACTGTCTACCAAGAAGTAGAGAGTGCTGTCCGCTTCCCTTTGACAACCATAGACCCTTTAGTAATCTTCCACTGAGAATTACCAAAAATGGATACATAACCCTCAACATCAAGCTGGCTGGTAGAAATTAGGTTTTTCTTTAACTATGTGATGTATCTGGCTTGTGCAAGTCTCTATTCTCCGCCTGTCACTGGCTTCAGTACAATTGTTCCTTTACCCATAATTCTACACTGTTGTCCATTGCCAACTATGACATGACCAAAATCTCCTTGGACAAAATCCGAAAATAGGTCTCTTTGAGCTGCAATGGTAAGAAGCCCCTGAGTCTACAAACCACATATCTGAGTTTGCCCTATCACCGGCTGCCAGGCACACATCCTCAAAATTACGCTCAATAGTACTCACAACATTTGCTTCCCGACCTTCTATCTTGCCCTCTGCACCTTTTTCCTTCTTACCCCAATAATCCTTGCTCATGTGACCTTTCTTCCCGCAGTTCCAACACTTCGTGAGAAATCTCCCTTTGGACTTTCCTCTGCTCTTGGATCGGCCTTTCTTTGACTTCTTCCTCTGGTATCCACAATGAGTGCAACACTTGTAGAAGTCCCACCCACAACCTTTCTTCTTATCTCATCATTCAATATACAACTAACTGCACATTGAATGTAAGGTTACCTAATACCGAATTGCTGACTGTCATCACAAGATTGTCCCAACTCTCTGGCAAGGAACATAAGAAAAGAAAAGCCCTGAATGAATCATCAAAAGCAGCAGAGACCGACTTCAATTGATTAATCATCGTGTTGAACTCGTTCAGATGCTCTGTCACTGAACTATTCTCAGCCATCTTCATATTGAAGAGCTTTTTCATGAGAAATATCTTGTTTAAGATGAAAAGTTTTTCGTACAGCTTTGTTAAAGCGGTCATCATATTCGGTGGTCTTTTCCTTTGCAATATTATACGCCACTTGAGGTGTCAACAACAATCTGATCGTGGCCAAGGCTTTCCTATCCAGAATCATCCAATCTGAGTCGCTCATTGAATCCGGCTTCTTTTTCTTTAATGGAAGGTAAAGATCCTTCTGATATAGGTAGTCCTCAATTTGCATCCTCCACCATTCGAAATTGTGACCATTGAATTTCTCGATTTTGATCTTGTCTTCTGCCATCTCTTTGTTGATTTGTCCGATCGTAATAATATGAAAAAAACCAAGCTCTGATACCAATTTGATAGGGAATACAACAAATATTCCTCTAATAAGATCGCTATTAGTATGACCAACCATGCAGTTGCGACAAAATCAACAAAAAAAACACAGAATAATAATAGAACCAAAATCCAAAAGAAAACAACGAGAGACGAGGATTTTACGTGGTTCATCTAAACTGGGCTACGTCCACGGCGGCACAGAATCTGCAAGGCTTCACTAAGAATTGAATCAGATACAAGCCCTCAAAGCACTCTCTCAGAAACTCTTATGATTCAGAGAGTTGAATCAGGATCTACAGCACACGGAGGATGTCCTCATAGAGCCTCCTATTCTCCTTTTTTTCGCTCAACTTCACCGGTTGAAGAAGACACCACAAGGATCGACACCACAAGGATCGAAGACTCTCCTCCAATCTAATCCCATCCCAAAATTGGCTCCACACTTTTGGCAACCATGGACTGATTTCCAAAACTGGCTCCACACTTTTGCCAACAATGGACTGATTTTCAAAACTAGCTCCATACTTTTGGCAACCATGGACTAATTTGCTGCCTTAAAAATCTCCAACAAATCCTTCCTAAGATCATATTTGGAAGTTACAACAAATCCTCCCTAAAATCAGCTTTCTTAGTTGGCTAAATCGAATTCAAAATTCGAATTTAAACTCCCTCTTGATAAAATTAAGCTCCATCCATAACAATCCCCTTTCAAACACAGTCTTAGGAAACAAAAAGTGAAACAAAGTGGTACCCCCACCCCACAAAATTTGAGTTCAGACTCTCCAAGCCCTTCTATGCACCATGACTTCAAGATGGTCCATGGCCACCAAAGCAAAGTTCCCTTTTGGCTCACCAAATATTTGCACCAACTCTGCGCTAATAGAGAGCCCCCACCCCTTCTCCAACCCATGTTAAGTCAATTTCCACGAGCAACCATTACAGCAACCAAGCTGCCAACCACGACCTACCTAATTGGCATCGCTCCTTGAGTGACCTTTATGTATAAGTGTTTTAGTCTGTGTGCGCATGTTATGGATGGGCCTGAACCATCTTTCCCAACCATGATCCCACCTGTAAATCACCTCTGGTTAGCCCTAACCTTATCACTGCCCCTACTCTGCCTAATCCCATGTCCCCATCCCCACTCTGGCCCATCAAACAATCAACCTCCACTCCACTACTGTAACCATCAATGCACCACTTTATCTCCATCACCTTGATCACAAGCAGCAGCAGATGGGATTCCCAACCAACAATTCAATTAAATTATTTATCATAATATACATCCTTTGGCAGTACAATTTTCTGCACAGATGATGTTATTAAAACATGTTAAAAACAAGAAGCTCTTTTATTGAATTAGTGCAATTTTTGTTTTTCCAAACTACCGTAGATTCATGTGTTTAATCACCATAAACAAGATCGGAGACAAATCAAAAGTCCTAATGGAGTTTTCAAGTTCGAATAGTTCCCCCTTTAAAGGTAGTGGATAAGGAAAAGAGAAAACAATCGATACCTAATACATACCTTAGGAATGCTCCGGACCTTCACTCGCCATCTATTCTTCTTCCTTCTAATCCAGATGATATAAACAACCACAGAAGATTCTTTCAAAAAAAATAAAAATAAAAAGCTATCCAAGAAGATGTGGGTGCTCAAAACTCTAAGGTAGTGTTTGATCCCAAAAGCCATAACTACGAAGGATAGTTGGGAATAAAGTTAACCAAAGGAATAATCCATGGTTAACCATGGGTTATCCCCTCAATTTATTTCCTAAAAAATGTAGGAATAGCTGGTTATCCCTCCAAATAAGAGTAAAAAAAGTTATCATATGGATTTACCTTTTTGCATTTGATATGATCAATGGGATAGCCAAGGGATATCCCTAGGAATAGCCAGGGGATAAACTCTATCCCGTACACTTATTCAGGGATATATTTTTTCTATCAAACACTACCTAAGTCTTGAGAGTCTGATATAAGGGGCAATACTATCTATCATACGAGCATCAGAATGATGTCCAAACAGCTATATCTGCATTTCATGTAAAAACCAAGATCCACAAAACTCATACCAAGACCATCCCCAATAAATTATCAGTTGAGTACAATATGATACAAACCTTATACCAAAATAGAGTACCATTCTTTTTTCACTACTCCATACTGAGCAAGATGAATCAGTTCGAACTGATTCGATTCATACCAAATCGAAATTCCATACCTTGCCCATATGATATGGTATGATCAGTACAAAATGGTACAACAGATCTTAGTAAAAAGCCAAAACTTCAAGCGGGGAAATACACCCTAGCTCAATGGTTGTTCACCCCCAACCCCCACCGTCACATTCAAAATCCAGCCTCCCCACCACCACCAGTTCCATCATCACCCTCTCTTTTCTGTAAGATAAAGAATGTTGCACAACTCTTCATAAGAGACTAAGTTAACCTAGGCCTATAATAAATCCTAATACTGTTGGCCCCCTATTAGCCAAAAAATTAGCCTCTTGATTGTCTTTATGGTATTCATCTTGACTGATTACTTGGAAGTCTAATAGACAAAGTTAGCATAAACCATAAATAAATGGATAATTGTAAATCCATGGAATGACAATTAGGAAGACGCATTTTGGACATATTCGAGATGTGCACCAAGTTTGATAATAAAACTAATACCAGCCTAGATTGCCAATAGTTTAACCAATGGCACCAAACTAGGATACCAATATAGGGTCTTCACCCATATGATCAAGCCCTAGTGGTCTCGAATAACAAATCCTACTCCAACTGACCAATCTTGTCTATTAATGGAAGCATAAAAGTAAGACCTTCATGATTCTAATGGACGGGTTTCTAAGAGAAGAATATCAAGTTCAGAGATAGATTTTGAGACAGGAACACTTCGGTGCACCGTGAGCCTTGCAGACACAATGGACTCATAGGTCTAATGAGCCCTCCAATAAACTCATTTAATTGACCAACAATTCTTATGGCTAAAAGGCAAGAAGATCCCTTTTTTGGGAAAATATACTCAAATGTTGGGATTCCAAATGGCCCATCTGCAGACTGCAATGAGCATCATCCTTGCCTTGCTAGCGAGTAGGCCTCTGCAAGAAGAGAAGCAAATACTAAAGCAACTCTAAACTAGCAGAGTAACAAAAATCAAATGGAGGCACTACCAACCACTAATAATGAAGAGGCACTGCAATAAGACATGATCCATTATCATTCTCCCCTTGATCACATATGTTGCACTGTGCTAATGCAACCATCCATCAACGAAGCATGATTTTTACACAATAATCTACCTATTATACCTTCCACCAAAACAACCTCACTCTTAGGTGACAATTGGCTTTCCAAACCTCTTTGAAAGGGGAAGGCAACAGCAAAACACCTCAAGGCACCTTCATGGTAGTACGAACAGATATATTGCAGATCACATATTATGTTGCACTGTGCTAATGAGCAGACTTTTACACGATAATCTACATATTTTACCTTCCAGCTAAACACCCTCAATCTTAGGTGACAATTGGCTTTGCAAACCCCTCAGAAAGGGGAAGATAATAGCAAAACACCACAAAGCAACTTCATGGCAGTACAAACAGATATTTTGCAGTTACTAGTACTGACCTGGCACAGCTTATCGCCCATCATCACCTTGGAGTTGAAATAGTAGCAATAGAATTTGCTAGCTCTTCACCATCCAACTAATAAAGCTTGACAGCACCCTCACACCTCCCAGTCCAGATGTCAAACCAATAAGCCTAGTTGTGCAGACATCAATAATAAGTGGTTGTGAGCAAATGATTTGTATCTGTAGATTGTGAAGAACAAATATACATGTCAGCTGTCCTCCATTGAAGTTGGCCTAAGATAAGACTTTGGACATCGCGTACGACGCACCAAACCTAGGAATATCTCAACTTTTGCAAGCTTGCAACCAACCATCCTGCATGCCATACCCAAACAGGCGTACTCCAGATATTGTTTGATGGGAGAACTTATCTAGCAAAATCTTCCTCAACTCATGACTGCAGATGCTACTACTGTAGACTGACAAGCATGAACCCATGCCACTAGAGAAAGACCCTTCTAATCATAACACGCCAAAGGAAAGGATGCATAAGGGATTCCACCTGATAGATGATAGTAGTTGGGGTCCAGTAGTGAAAGAGTAGATGCACAAACATAGCCACATTCACTGCTTGGATTAAGGTGATCCACCAGGCTACTGCTTGCAACTTGTCTTAGATCCATCCTCGCAACTTGTCTTAAATCTTCTGCAAGCACAAATCAAATTCCAGATCCTGCAACCTATGAACCGATTTTGACACCCACACTCAAATACATCCAAGTACTTGAACTAATTTAATCCCAAAAGTACTGGCCAAAGATCATTGTTGTCGAACATGAATGCTTTGATTGAAATGGATCATGGACATACTCAAGATGATAATCTGGTCCCATGAAAGATAATAGTACCCTACTATCTTTTCAAGGGCTTGACAATCTACCATGAAGTTCAAGATAGTAATAGGCAATTATCTGCAAACAGGTTGGTGAGCACATCAGCATCAAGCTGGACGTAAAGGCCCTTGATTTTTCTAGACCTTCACTTCTACCACCACCACCATCCATATCATCATCCAGTGCAAGACGCAAGGAATACTAAAAGTCTGAAGTAAAGCCAACAAGATCAGAGAGGAAGGTGTAAGGCTTGACCCTGTCCCAAACTAATAGGTAAAAGGCCTCCATTTGCAAGCACTGGAGCAAGCTTTGGTGGGATCTAAAAGAGTTTGTCTGACAACCGCAGAGCAATTAGAGTTGCAGCACAAGGCCATAAATAAAGGATTACATGGATTTCAAACTCCCAATAGAAAAATTCCATATAAAAAGGTGGTTCCATGTCGTTCATTGCCCAAGTCTTTCTAAGAGAGGTGTAACAGGGGAAGGAAGCCAAAATATGTTCCTTTGAGTTAGGAAATGACACTGGATTTGAACGCTCAGGAGAGGCCATAACCTGATCAGCTCCACTGTATAGCCACACACTTTTATAAATGGAGCTTAATTTCATCGAGGAAAAGTTTAAATTCGAATTTTAAATTCGATTTGACCAACCAAGGAAGCTGATTTTGGAAAGGATTTGTTGCAACTTCCAAATCTGATTTTGGGGAGGATTTGTTGCAACTTCCAAATCTGATATTGGGGAGGATTTGTTGGAGATTTTCAAGGCAGCAAATCAGTCCACGGTTGCCAAAAGTGTGGAGCAGTTTTAGGATGAGATCAAATTGAAGGAGAGTGTCTTCGATCATTTTGGTGTCTTCTTCAACTGGTGAAGTTTAGCGAAAAAAAAAAGTGGGAGGCTCTATGAGGACATCCTCTGTGTGCTGTAGAGAGAAAATTCTGGATCATAAGAGTTTCTAAGAGAGAGTGTTTTGAAGGCTTGTACCTGATTCAACTCTTAGTGAAGCCTTACAGATCTGTACCGCCGTCGATGTAGCCCAGTTTAGGTGAACCACGTAAAATCCTCGTCTCTCGCTATTTTCTTTTGAATTTTGGTTCCTATTATTATTCTGTATTTTTTTTGTTGATTTTATCGCAACTGCGTGCTTGGCCGTACTAATAGCGATCTTATTAGAGGAATATTTGTTGTATTCCCTATCAAATTGGTATCAGAGCTTGGTTTTCTTCATATTATTACGGTCAGACAAATCAACAAAGAGATGGCAGAAGACAAGATCAAAATCGAGAAATTCAATGGTCACAATTTCGGATGGTGAGGATGCAAATTGAGGACTACCTATATCAGAAGGATCTTTACCTTCCATTAAAGGGAAAAGAAGCCGGATTCAATGAGCGACTCAAATTGGATGATTCTGGATAGGAAAGCCCTGGCCACGATCAGATTGTCGTTGACACATCAAGTAGCGTATAATATTGCAAAGGAAAAGATCACCGTGGATATGATGACCGCTTTAATAAAACTGTATGAAAAACCTTCCACCTCAAACAAGATATTTCTCATGAAAAAGCTCTTCAATTTGAAAATGACTGAAAATAGTTCAATGGCGGAGCATCTAAACGAGTTCAACACGATGATTAATCAATTGAAGTCGGTCTCTATTGCTTTTGATGAACTTCTACAAGTACTGCACTCATGGTGGATACCAGAGGAAGATCACAGGAGAGAAAGAAGTCAGAGAAAGGCCGGTCCAAGAGCGGAGGAAAGTCCAAAGGGAGATTTCCTATAGTGTTGGAACTGCGGGAAGAAAGATCACATGAGCAAGGATTGTTGGGGTAAGAAGAAGGAAAAAGGTGCAGAAAGCAAGATAGAAGGTCAGGAAGCAAATGTTGTGAATACTATTGAGCATAATTTTGAGGATGTGTGCCTGTCAGCCGGTAATGGGGCAAACTCAGATCTGTGGTTTGTAGACTCAGGGGCTTCTTACCATTGCAGCTCAAAGAGATACCTATTTTCGGATTTTGTCCAAGGAGATTTTGGTCATGTCACAGTTGGCAATGGATAGGCAACAGTGCAGAATTATGGGTAAAGGAACAATTGTACTGAAGCCAGTGACAGGCGGAGAATTGAGACTTGCACAAGCCAGATACATCCCAGAGTTAAAGAAAAACCTAATTTCTACCAGCCAGCCTAATTTCTACCAGCCAGCTTGATGTTGAGGGTTATGTATCCGTTTTTGGTAATTCTCAGTGGAAGATTACTAAAGAGTCTATGGTTGTTGTCAAAGGGAAGCGGACAGGCACTCTCTACTTCTTGGCAGACAGTGAGAGTTCAGTTTCAGTGGCAGCAGGAGACGCGGGTACAGTGACTACATTATGGCACAGGAGGCTCGGTCATCTTAGCGAGAACTTGAATATTCTACACAGGAGAGAGCTTCTACCTGGGCTAAAGAAGGTGAATCTAGAGTTTTGTGAAGAGTGTATCTATAGTAAGCAGAAAGCATTGAGTTTTCAGTTAGCAAGAACTCAAAAGAATACTGAAAGGCTGGAGTTGGTTCATTCAGATGTCTGGGGTCCAGCACCAGTAGCATCATATGCGGTACTTTGTCACGTTTATAGATGATTTCAGTAGGAAAGTCTGGGTGTTTGCTATTAAAAAAAAAATCTGAGATCTTTGGCATCTTCAAGAGATGGAGAGTCATGTGTGAAAGCCAGACTGGAGCAAGTCTCAAGTGTCTCAAGAGAGATAACGGTGGTAAATACTGCAGCAGAGTTTGATGTCTACTGCATAGAGCATGAAATCAGACGGATCAAGACCGTCCTATGGACACCAGAGCAGAATGGTGTGGCAGCAAGAATGAACAGGACCATTCTTGAGAGAGAGAGGAGTATGAGGTTTGACTCAAGTCTACCTACATATTTTTGGGCGGCAGCACTGGACACCGCAGTGTATTTGATCAATAGGAGTCCATCCAGTGTATTGGATGGTGGGATTCCAGAGGAGGTTTGGACAGAAAAACAGATAAAACTTTCTTTTCTTAAAAGTATTTGGCTGCATTACTTATTCTCTGATTGAGAAAGATGAGAGGAGTAAGTTAGACTCCAAGTCTACAAAGTGTGATTTCATTGGATATGGTGGCGATGAGTATGGCTACAAGCTCTGGGATTTCCAGAACAATAAGATCATTCGGAGCAGGAATATGGTATTTGATGAAGAGCATACTTACAAAGACAGGAAGGATGCAGTGGAAGAAAAGAAATAGGAGTTTATAGAACTCGATCCTGTCAGAGATGAAGAAATTCCCCGAGTGCAAACTGAAGATGAAAACTCCGAGGATGTGGAGGAAGATGTGGTTGGAACAGACAGCCACATGCATACATCGGTACCTCAGCCGGTGTCCCTACAGTTGAGGAAGACCACAAGGGTTACTAGGCCATCACAGAGGTATTCTGCTAATGATTATGTTTTGTTGAAGCCATGCAGGATGAAGCTAAGATCAAGTGGGAGTTGGCTATGAAAGAGGAGATGGACTCTTTAAAGCAAAACAAGACTTGGAATCTTGTAAAGTTACCCGCCGGCAAGAAAGCTCTGTTCAACAAATGGGTGTACAAGATAAAGAATGAGATCGATGGTACCAAAAGATACAAGGCAAGGTTAGTTGTCAAGGGTTATGCACAAAAAGAGGGAATTGACTTCCAGAGATCTTTCCCCCAGTAGTCAAGATGGCATCCATCAGGGTGATTCTAAGCATGGTAGCAGTGAAGGATCTTCATCTAGAGCAGCTAGATATGAAGACAGCATTTCTTCATGAAGATTTAGAGGAGCTGTACATGCACCAGCCAGAAGGTTTCCAGGTCAGGAAAAAAGGTCAGGAAAAAAAATGACATGATCTGCAGATTGAAGAAAAGTTTTTATGGTCTGAAGCAGGCTCCGCGGTAATGGTACCTCAAGTTTGATAGTTTCATGCTAGAGAAAGGCTTCACCAGATGTCAGTCATATCATTGTGTGTACTTTCAAAGGTATGTTACAAATGAGTTCATTATTTTATCCTTGTACGTGGATGATATACTTGTAGCAGGTTTCAGTATGAGGAAGATAGAAGAGCTCAAGAAACTGATGGCAAAGAAGTTCTCAATGAAGGATTTAGGAGAGGCGAAGCAGATTCTTGGCATGAGGATCAACAGAGATAGGAAGCAACGGAACAGCTATCTCAGGAGGATTACGTAGAGAAGGTACTGAAGAGGTTCAATATGGAGAATGCAAAGGCAGTGTTAACACCTTTGGCAGCACACTTCAAGCTTAGCAAGCAGTTGTGTCCAACTCAGAAGGCAAGGGATGAGATGATTATAATTCCATATGCCTCAACCGTGAAAAGTCTAATGTATGCAATGGTTTGCACAAGACCGGATATCGCACAAGCAGTGGAAGCAGTCAGCAGATACATGCAGAATCCAGCCAAGAAGCACCGGAATACAGTGAAGTGGATCTTGAGATATCTCAGGGGTACATTAACTTACAGTTTATGCTATGGAGGTGATAGTCTTCAAGTACAGGGATTCGTAGATGCAGATCACTCTAGTGACAGAGAGTGGGAGGAGCACCACTGGTTATGTTTTCACTGTCGGTGATACATCAGTGAGCTGGGTATCTCAGTTGCAGAAGATAGTGGCATTGTCAACTACAGAAGCTGAGTATGTGGCGATCACTGAAGCTAGTAAAGAGATGATCTGGTTACAGAGGTTGATGGAAGAGCTTGGCAAAAGCACGAGTGTAATACATTATAGAGCGACAGCTAGAGCGCAGTTCACTTGGCAAGGAATCCAACATTTCATGCAAGAACCAAGCACATTCAGCTTAGGTATCATTTCATACGCAATGCGTTGGATGAGGAGCAGTTGAAGCTGGAGAAAATTGATGGAGCTAAGAATCCTGCAGATATGTTCACCAAGTTGTGAGCCGAGACAAGTTAAATCTCTGTTGCAATTTGATGAAGCTTTTTAAGAGATAGATCAGGAGAGCGCGGCACAGAGAAAGAAGGTAGATCTAAGATTGATGTCATTAATCTCCAAGTAGAAGATTGTTATGGATGGAGCTTAATTTCATCAAGAGGGAGTTTGAATTGAAATTTTGAATTCGATTTGGCCAACTAAGGAAGCTAATTTTGGGAAGGATTTGTTGCAACTTCCAAATCTGATTTTGGGAAGAATTTGTTGCAACTTCTAAATCTGATCTTAGGAAGGATTTGTTGGAGATTTTTAAGGTAGCAAATCAGTCCATGGTTGCCAAAAGTGTGGAGCCAATTTTGAGATGGGATCAGATTGGAGGAGAGAGTCTTCGATCCTTTTAGTATCTTCTTCAACCGGTGAAGTTTAACGAAAAAAAAAAAAGTGGAAGGCTCTGTGAGGACATCCTCTATGTGCTGTAGAGAGAGTTCTGGATCATAAGAGTTTCTGAGAGAGTGTTTCAAGGGCTTGTACATGATTCAACTCTTAGTGAAGCCTTGCAGATCTTGTGCCGCCGTGGATGTAGCCCAGTTTGGATGAATCACGTAAAATCCTCGTCTCTCGCTATTTTCTTTTGAATTTTGGTTCCTATTATTATTCTGTGTTTTTTTTTTGTTCATTTTATCGCAACTGCGTGCTTGGCCATACTAATAGCGATCTTATTAGAGGAATATTTGTTGTATTCCCTATCACACACAATAAACAATTGGCATCCTCTGCTGTGGGCTCTTCCTTGATCATAAATAATTTTATTAACCAAAGAATATAATAAATAAAGGGACTAGAAGCATGTTCGGATTTTAAATGTAGATGAGGTCATTGGCCATTTCAGGACCATAAAACATGAAATATTTATTATATTACAAGAGGCAGGCCAGTTCATAATATTTTAATAATCAAAAAAAAAATTAGCTGCCATTTCAATTTAGTAAACACGAGGGCAGATTCACATAAAGGATGCGATATTATGTCATCGTTAAATATCATGACTAAAGCAGGATTGTCAAGGCCTATGAGAGTAACGAGACAATTAGTTCAGACAAATATACCCATGTTACTAATTCTCAATATTTAAATTGTCAACTTATGTTACATGTAGCTGTTTAACCTAGATAAAGAAAATTTATTCTGCTATTAACAAATAATTAGACCCCTTTTTTTAGCTTTGTAAATGATGCGATCATCAAATCAAGTTTTTAAGTGCTCGCACATGTCAAGCCATGCCAACTGGCACATATTGTGCCAAGCTAATATCAGCACCCAAAAGGGTTCAACAGCACCCGCTAATACTTCTCTTAAAATTTTAATTGTTGTATAAGGAATAGTACACGCACAACATGACCACTACACTAGAATCCTTGCATAAAATATACAACATGGTAGCAACACAGACTCCTAACAGATAGTGCAACATAAGGCTCATAGTTAGCGGGGACTTGGGAACCAAAAGTTATATTTAAGTTGCTAAAATATACATTATCTTAAGTTGCGACTAACGCATCTGTTATAATTCAAGCAAAAAAATACAGTAAATGAAAACATTGTCACTCCTCAACAATCATAGAGATAAAAGGGAAAAGAAAATCATACTGCAAATAGACAATAGAATGTACCTCAAGTTCCCATGGAGGATTTGATGATAAAGACAGCTCCGCCAGTTGATTTAGGTCAACATTCCGAGGGAGGAACATTACTACTCTAGAAGCAATTGTCTTGGCAATTTTGAAGAGAAGGAAGCTGAATTTTTTTTAAGGAAAAAAGGAGCAACTAAATCAACAGCTACCCAAAATCCCAAGTTTATAAAATCAAAAGAGAACGGAAGACAAACCCATCATGAGGCTTAAGCATGGATCTGATATCATAGGTTGTAACTTTTGCATAGTCTGGTCCTCCCCAAGGCGGTGACAAGAACACTGTGTCTCCCTGCATCAAAATAGCCACATAATGCATTCGAATCGAATGATAAACAAATTCCAAAAATAAAATATATAGTTGACATATAGTCCAATACATATTAATAAAGAATTATTATTCTTAAAAAGAGGTTCAAGCTGCCATTAATTGTGCAAAAAAAGGTTCTAGGAGAATCAAAAGGGATAGGACTATTAGAAAAAAAAAAATAGTGGTGGAACAAACAAGTTCAAGATGTCATCAAGCTTAAAAGGACAAACTACAAAATTTGGCAAGAGGCCAACGATGAAGAAAGTCTTAAAAGTATAGGAATACAAAAAAAAGAAGCTAAAAAAGCGATAAGTAATGCCAAACTTAAAACTTATGATGATTTATATAATAAACTAGATACGGAAAAAAAAAAAAAAAAAAAAAAAGACTATATATAAACTAGCAAAACGAAGAGAAAAGAAAATAAAAGATCTTGACTATATTAAATATGTTGAAAGTGAAAGAATCTAAATAAAAGAAGAAATAAAAGAACGATGAAAAAGCTATTTTAAAAATTTATTAAATAAAAATAATTTAATAAATTTAAAGGTAGAAGGACGTGATAACCTAGGAGTAACAAATGAAAATAAATTTTTCTATAGATTTAGCATACTTGAAGTTAAAAATGCTTTGAGTAAAATGAAAAATATAAAGGCATTAGGACTAGATGCGATCCCTATTAAGGTTTGAAAAGGCTTAGAAAAAATTGGAGTCATATGGTTAACCAATTTATTTAACAGGATTATAGCAACTAAAAGAATGATGGATGATTGAAGAAAAAACATGTTAATATCCATATACAAAAATAAAGAAGATATTTAAAACTATGCAAATTATAAAGGGATTAAGTTGATGAGTCATACAATGAAATTATGGGAGAGAGTAATAGAAAATCAGATAAGAGCTAAAACTTTGGTATCAATTAATCAGTTTGAATTTATGCCTGAAAGATCGATTATAGAAGCTATTTATCTATTAAGGAGATTGATGGAGAGGTATAGGAAAAAGAAAAAAAAGACCTTCATATAATTTTATTGATTTAGAGAGCATATGATAGAGTATCTAAAGAAAAAATATGGCAAATTTTAGAGAAAAATAAATTACCAAAAGGTACATAGAATTGATAAAAGATAAGTATGATAAAGTAATAACTATTGTTAAAACAACAATAGGAGAAACTTGTAAGTTTTCAGTTATTGTAGGTTTATATTAAGAATCTGTCTTAAGTCCATATCTTTTTACACTAGTTATGCATGAATTAACCAACATATTTAAGATGATATCCCATGGTGTATGTTAAAGCAAAAAAAAATTTACAAAGAGGCTTTAAATCTAAAGGTTTCAAGATTAGTAGAACTAAAATAGAATACATAAAATGTAATTTTAGTGAAAATAGAAAACAAATAAAGAGAGTGAAGATTGCAAGCCAAGAGATACCAAAAAGAAAATTTAGGTATTTGGGATCAATTATCCAGCAAGAAGGTGAAATAGGTGAAGATGTGAATCATAGAATTAAATCAGGATCGATTAAGTAGAGAAGTGCTTTGGGATATTGTATAATTGATGCATTCCATTAAAATTAAAAGAAAAAATTTTATAAAACTGCTATTAGACCAGCTATGCTATATGTAACAGAGAGTTGGGCAACACCATGCGAATAAATTAAGTGTAACAGAAATGCGCATGTTAAAATGGATATGTAGTAAAACTTAAAAAAATAGAATTAGAAATAAACATATACGAGAAATGATAAGAATAGCCCCAATTGAAGATAAAATGAGAGAAAATCGATTACGATGGTTTGAACATATACAACAAATACCTTTAAATGCTCCAGTTAGAAAGAATAATTTTTTAACCGTCCATGATAATGATAAAGGTAGACGTAGACCTAAACTAACATGGACAAAAATAATTAAGAGAGATAACTATTTGTAATTTGAGTGTTGACTTAGTCCTGAATAGAGCAGAGTAAAAAAAGCATATTCATGTAGCGGACCCCATATAGTTGGAAAAAGGCGTTGAGTTGTATCACTCTTGTTAATATTTGATCTAATAATATGTTAGATGTAAATGGGCATGCCAATGTCACAAGAAAATTGAGTTTGAACTTTGGCCAAGCTCTTAGTTGGTAATCTTCGTAATCCTTAATGTAGTAATTTTAGAATCTTATATATCATTCATCTCTATATGTTGGCATGTTAATTAATATCCAGCTCTCTCCTTATTTTCCCTTTTTTCCAACCTGTAACCCCTAACCTAATATACATCAAACGTTTTCCCTTATTGGGTCTGTTTCAACAAATAATTTGGAATACCTCGGACTTTTTTTTGAAACAGGTCTGGATCCAACCTTGCTTTGATAGACTTGTAACAGTGATGGCTAAATTGGAGCGGTCAGCTTGGCAACTGAATCAGCAGCTAAAGGCAAGGCTCCGGTTGCAGCCTTGAAGAGTGGAGAACAAGTTGGCTGGTGACAAGAGGTCATAAAACAAAGAACAGGAGGAAACGGAGTGTCAGTTGCATATAAATCATCCATGAGGATTCTATATTTCTTTTGGAAATTCCAACTTACTATAGCTCTATCAAGCTAGGAAATAGTTTCCAAACAGGCTCACACAAAAATTTTCCTTGTGGTTCAAAATTTTACAACAAAGTCCAACTCCTACACAATAGAAGAAGAAGTTGGCACATCCAAGCAGGCCCTTAAATGAGAAAGGAAAACCATTGAGTGAAGAAAAGTGCAGAAAAACTAGCATAAGAAAAAAAATATACCCAGCATTGGGGTCTGAAAGCACCAGAACCTTGAGTTCATAGTTCATTCCACTCAACAAGCTGACCCAGCCTAAAGGAAGGGGTTTTCATCCTATAGCCTACTCTGTTTCGAACATGGCATCAGACCAATATGATAATCTTTCTAAGGAGAAAGTATAAACGAAATTCAATAAAATAAACAATACATTCTAATTATATAACTAAATGACTACTCTCCTATGTTCTTCAATCCAATTCTTAAACTATTATACAAGCCAAGACCTTTCCAAAACAAAGGGCAAAGGGTAGACAAGACCTCCAAAATTTGCGAAGTTTGGAAACCTTTAAAACCATACAAGGAAAGACCTCAAAAGTACTTCAAAGCACAATTGAAGAGAATTAAAAATATTTTTGACCCTAATTATACTTAAAGTGGAAGAAAAAAACAATCCTATTTAAAAAAGGACTTTAAAGCCCTTCTAAATACAATCCTAAAATCCAACCAATAATTAAAACAAATTAAATTTTCAGGTTGGATTAATAACTGAAACAATATACAATATCAGTATGTACCCTACCATATCGTAGGGATACTAAATCGAGACTCAATATGTCCAATATAGTACCAGTACGAAGTCCTGTAATGATATGGCAAACTTGATTTAAATAAACTAAAACATTTTCTTAATCCAACCCAAACTTAACCAAAAAGCAAATAAATAAACAATCAGAATAGTCCTGTTGCATTACAACTTGAAGAGAGAAGTATTAGAAGGAGACATTAGTAAGCCTAAAAATATGTATGCATACATGTGTGTGTAGATATGTGTGTGCATACATATGCATACATCCAGTTTCAGAATGAGATTGGTAGTTTGCCAAGAATGTATAACCATATTTTAAGTGGTCTAAACTGTGAAATTCAAGAAAATCCATTCTTGAATAGCATTTTTTCAGCCTATCTGAACGTCATATAATGATAGGGAACTATATTAACAAATTTATGATTAATCATAAATTAGGCAAAATTTTCCATGATTATTAAAAGCAGAGGCCTTGAAAAGACAAGCTACCAGTACAGATGTTTAAAGTACAAATGAAAAACAATGCAAAAGGATTCAGATGGCAACAGTACCTTCAAGTGGCAAGCCATCTGGAAAAAATCACCAACAAGGAAGTCTATCCGATCATTAACTCCATAGATAGATGCATTATGTTGTGCATATTCAATTTTTTGTGGATTAATGTCAATAGCAATAACATGACTGCTCCTGAAAAGGAACAAATTACTTCAGTCAGACTGGGATTCAGAATTAAATTTCTAAATGTCACACCCAGCTAGGAAGCCAAAATAATGCCAGAACACTATTGAGAGAATGTTGACAAATTGGCATCTCTTGCAAAACCACATGTAACTAGATTTATCATTGAGGCATAGTTTGAGAAATATTGCACCAGTTTCAGATATTTAGCTCCTACTACATTGATGATCTTTCTCCCAACGTATCACATGAGCATAAACTTTCCAATAAATAGACTTGTTAATAACATGTATCTTAAGAATGGTAAAGAATGACATTGTCTGCTAAAACTTTCCAGAGAAGATCTGATTATTTTTATGTTCTTTAATGAAACACCTTAATAAGAGGCATCTTCTTTACAATGATTTTCTGAGACACCTAATATCAAAATAACAATAAGCTAAAATTTTAGTGTTAATTTTTTTTTAAAGAAAAACTCTTGTCCCCTCAAACTGGGATAACTACAGAGCATGACTGCAATAAGTAACGTGATTATAAGATTACATAACAAAATGGCTTACATACTTCATGGCAAACTGGATAGCATTTCCACCAACCCCAGCGAAACAATCAATAACAATCCCACTACCACAACGAGAGGCATGATGTCTTGCAATGGACTCTGGTGTGACAGAAAACCATCCTTCTTCATCCAGCTTTATACCATCATTAAATCGGGAAAAAAGTAAGAATCTCTGCCACCAGTATTTAGAGAGGCCTCCATTTACTGTTTGCAATGTGGACTCTGAAAAGAGAAGAAATAAAGGCTGTGACCAAACAACCCAACTTGAATGAATGGTAATGATGGTAAATTGTTTCACAAAAACTGAGGCCATGGGCATATGGCCTGTATATGAGGTACACAGAAGGATACCATTAAAGAAGTGATGTTCTTTAATGCAAAACATGCATGAACATCAAAGCTGCCTGCGCCCAAGTGTGACAGATGATTATGAAGAACTTTTATTTGCAAGAGTATAAGTCAAAGGCATCTTGGAGAAAGGTGCCAATTATAAATGATAAAATTGCAACAGTTTAAGAAAACAGATAGGTGAAATTTTCCAGAGCAATTCTAGATCATGGTTGCCTTGCAAGAACTAATGGGACTCTAAAAGCACAAGAGATTGTATTTTTGTAGCATTTCACTTGTTGCACAGCCAGATGACAATATCTTTATACTGATATGACCAGTGAGACAAGTTACTTTTTGTACATTATAAATGGTAAAGATTTTATTGTTAGAAATATGCTGCAAATCAGTAAACAAGCTACTGAACTCAAGTTCTGGTGCAAATAAGCACGTTTTAATATCAAAATACTCGGCACCTATAAAGAATTTTAAGCATGTTTAACTTGTAATTTTGCTACTCTTTGTAGTTTTCCCTCTGAAATTTAAATATTCCAAGCAAATGCACCACAACGAATTAGCTAACGAAAATAATTCTATAGCTTCAGACTCCAGATTACTAAAGGAGGACAGATTACTAAAGGGGGACAGCTATGCAACTTCTACCATGCATGGCCAGTTTCTTGTTTTTTAAATTATATGAGACTAGACTCAATATTTTTACCACAGTTCCCTAGATGATTCTCCTAAAGATTGCCCTGTATTTAAAGCTGCAAGGATGTCTTAGTCTCTCTCTTTTCTATTGACTGGGATAATGTGATATGTGAGGGTGGCAGATTAGTGGGAAAAAGCTTCTAGAGAAGCAAGAATATCTCTGCAATGGATGGCAGCAACATTTTCCTTGCCCGATGCTACCTTTAACTATCATACTTTCTAATTTTCCCTATTACATAGCATAAAATGTTTATAGATGTATGCAGCAATAGCTCCACGGAAACAAATTACTTAACACTGAACTACTTAAGAACTAAGGTATCAGAACAGATTGACAATAAAAAAAAAATATGAAGAATAATGAGCTTTATAAGTCCATTTGTGGCTTCTATATATAGTTACTAGCTAGATAATGTTCTCTTACGTGATTGGAGTCTTCTTGCTCTCCTTTTCTTTCCAGTAGTGGTAATTTCATTATGATTTTCCAGTTCTGAAGCGTGACTTTCTCCACTTTCATCCATATCAATTTTATTGTTCGTAGTGCTTAAACTACCAAAAAATCAGATCTGCATGAGGATTAAATAGTAGAGGAAGTAAACCAGAATATAAAGAATTAAAGGGCATATTAGAATTTATAAACTTCTACCTATTGTTTATTTGAATAGCAAATGATATTTGCGTATTTAAGCCCTCATGGAAAGTGGCATTCTTGTGTTGTTCGTCCCAGTATTTGCTGACATCCCATCCTGTTTTAAAGTACAAAAATATCAACAATGCATCATTTCTCCAAACTTCAGTAGAACCTAAAATCTGCTTTTCATGGACACTTCCGTCCAACTCCTGGAATTCATGTCAGATACGTATTTGAATCAGATATAACATTAGGATCTCATCATTTTATTGCTGCAACTTTCAGAAATTGGCAGACAATTGAATTCCTCCAATAATGAGTTTGACCCATTACAATAATTTTAAAGTGAACCTTTCTCCTTTTCCAAAAGTAGTCACAAGTAGAGGTATTTAAATATTTTGCAAATGATATTTTTCAAGCTAATTAAAGAGTCTGAGTGAGAAACGGACACATACATCCATATGTGAGTGTGTGTGTGCACAAGCGCGCACATGTTTATCTCTAATTTCCCCTTTTTCCATGACATGTACTAAAACCAATTCTCATGTTTGTGTCAATAAAACACTAGATAAAATTAGTAATTGAGAATAGGCGATCGAAATTTAATAAAGGATATATTAAGTAAGCTACAACCTCAGAAAAAGTTTAACAAAATGGAGGCAGCAGAAGTTTATGGTATAACCTGTTGTGTGATCTTTTACATCTGATGAATGGAGCAGAACTAGACTGTGAGAAGCACATGTATGTGAATTTCCATTGGTTGTGTCTTGTAATCCATCGGAGATCTGATCTTGGTTGGCATCACAAGCTATCCTAACATTGGCAGACGCTTCAGCTGCATCAGTAAACATTTCATTTAGATTAACTGTCGTGCCAGAGAGCATAGATTTCTCCAAGCCATCAGGAGGATACCACGTAGACTCTTGCGTTTGGACATTGTAGAAGTAATTCCTCATGTAGAAGGAATCCCAAATTACCCTCCAATCACCATATTCATAGCATATTCTAGTATCAGAATAGTCTTGAACGCCATGATCATTCTGACCACTCAAAGCAGTCGATAGAGACATCTCTGCTGAGCTTACACAGGGTTGAAAAGTGTTGATGTCAATAGCATCACCATCTGCATTAACAATATTGCATGATATAGATGAAAACTCAGAGTATTTTTCCTCATCCTGTTTGATAGACAATTCTCCCTCCTGATAATGTCTGGAGTTAGCATCTTCTAAAACATTTGAAGGAAAATTTTCAGCATCTAAACATCTTGGGTGCTCCAGAATTTCAGCAGTCTTCTCTGAATCAATATCACTAGGTTTAGTTTCTGTATCCACATGGTTAATCGTTTCACCACAAACTTGATTTTCATCAATTCCATTAAGAACTGCAGAAGCTACACTTATATCCTCTCCTTCAGAACAGACATTCTTTCTGTTATGTTCCTCTTCAACATCATTGTTAGAGGCTTCACTTTGGCCCTCTATGATATTACAAAAAGCAGGCATGCTGGAGCTATCATGGATAACGCTTGGAAACATATATTCCTGTTCGCTAACTTTTGTAATTACAGGAACTTTGTACTCTATTTGTTTGTTAGTAGACCTAGATTTCACCCGCATTCCCTTTCTTTTCCCACTGGAACTTGCATTCTTCTTCTGCAATTGAAGAAAAGGATACCAAGAAACATAAACAGTAAAGTAACAATGCATACCACAGCAAATACGTTTGCTTTTAAATTCAATAGTCATGCTTGAAAAAGAGGGCGAACAGAGTTAAACATCTGGAGCAGCACTACCACCTTAGTTGTACTAAAGGAAACAGGAAGCCCCAGAGAGTCCATCTGAAGAGCTAATTCCAGATCTTCCGCTGAATAATAATCTGTAAGAAGCTTGTAAAGATGACAAAGTTTCTTGATTTTGAAGTCTCAAACTAAGATGATTGCAGAATTAGAATTCATCAGATAAAGAGGCTGACAAATTAAATATAGTCAATGTGATAAGTAATGGGCAAAAGCAACCAGGAACAGAAAAAAAAAATAATAATAACAAACAGGATTCTAACTGCTGTCAAGTCAAACAGCAATAGTAAGAAGTACTATAGTTTCATAAAATAAGGTACGCAGGGTGTCCTTCAGGCAATTAGCAGCAATTTTCATGTTTTATACAACAAGTGTAAGGTGAATGTAGGCTGCAAGAAGAATTTGTTTCATAAGAATGGAAGGTGGATATAATAAATAGAGGAAATACATATAACCAAGAATGACTTCCTATCATGAACTATTAGGATTCATGTTGGCTTCTCTAATTTTTTTGGATTACAAATGATAATTCCATGTTCATCAGAATGAAAAGATATACATATCAAGAATTTTCCTGGTAGAAATACAAGATATAGACAAAGTAGTTTTCAACACAATATATCAAAGAAAGTTGTAGCATGGATAGCTCACCATCTATCGTTTTTATGATGCTGGAGTGGGCATCAGTAGTGGTACAAGAACCCTGTAACAGTTTTAACAGGACCATTGGAAGGGGAAAATTCAGAAATATTATAATAAACAAAAGAAACATAACAAGAAATGGAAATTGTTTTTTAAATCAGTAGCAGTGGGTATCTTCAGGTTGCCACAGGTTGTCATATATACAGTGGTTTTAGCATGACCTATTTCTTGGTAGATTCAGAGATTCAACATCCATGAAATTAACAATGATTACATCCTTATTCTCCACAAAAAACATCACACCAAAATCATATTAAAAAAAATGCAGATTTATATCAAAAGAAAAAAATGAAGAACTTACATTGGGTTCTTCTTTCAATGCATTATAGTAAGTAGAGGCGGTAGAACAGTTGACCTTATTATCATCCCTGTTCAACAAAACCCAGGACGAAAGATGATGGAAACAGACTATTTTCTAAAACTTAACTTTAAAGATGAAACTTATAAACAAATGAAAAGTACAAAAGATGTCGTGGAAGATGATTATCCAATATGATGTTTATTCATGAAAGTAAGAAGATGATTATGCTGATGACGGATCACCCACTCACCAGATATGGACTTCAGTGACCACAAAGAGAGGCCCTAGGCTTCTGATGGGTGGTGATTCGGAATCGGATTCAGTGCCAACAGCCATGGGATCTGTTTGGCCTCGTTTATAAGACACCTACTTTTCAAGAAGTAAACTCAAACGTCAAATTATATGATCATAAATATACACGGCAATTGCCATTAACAAATTTCAATTATAATTAACATTATTTCATGGTATTTTCATGTTTTCGTATGATTAAATAACTACAACTTACATTCCACATAAGACAAGCAAAGCAAAATGGTATTTATTAAAAACAAATTGAGAAATCTTTCAGCATTTCAGCATGCTATCAACTAATATTTTCGTCATAAAGCAATTAAATCACATAATCTGATTCAAAACTCAAGCACCACCACAATGACCTCTGGTTAGATAATTTTCAAGAAAGGAGCACTAATGCATAACCATACCGAGAGAAAAAGGCAAACTTTTGAACAGATAAAGACCAAGCGGGAGGTCAAAAACGAAAGTCGCCCCTTTTTTTCCGTCAAGAAGCTCGAGTTAGGAATCAAAGCTCCCTCAGGCCTCTTAAACTTCCCAAAATCAAACAAAACGAATTCCACGCGAAATCAAATAGACAGATATGTTTTAAAATCCATAAAGATGAGAACTTTCAAGAAGACTTGCAGGAGCCATGTTATCATCGTCGTCGTCTTCAACGAAACTAAAGCCGAGCAAGAAACATTCGAGCGAAAAATTCGATCTTTTAAAAGCCAAGAAAAATCGTGACACGAAAGAAAGAAAGAGAGAGAGGTGCGTGCTTGTTCCCAACGGGTCACACCTCTTTTCGGTCCTGGCGGGTGGCGAACACGAGAGAGAGAGCGGGGGCGCTTGAGCAGCGAGACGGAGAAGAGGGGAGGTGAAGAGATGGAGAAGAGGGAGGAAAGGAGAAGTGCGAGAACAAAAGAACTGGAAAATAAAAACCCTACCTGTCTGGGGTTTTAGGACGGTGGCCGATAACTTAGAAGCGAAGTAAAGTGAAGGAGGACGAAGGTGCGGTTCGATTGCTCGTCATCCGATTCTCATAGAACGAGTGCTACGAATAATTCTTAGGTTCGTTCGAAAAATGATAACAAGCCCCTACCATTTGTTAAATATGATGATGGTACGGTACTTATAAAATAGTAATCTAATGACAAATACCTGATAAATTATAATTCAAAGCACCAATCCTCCACGATGATTAGATTTGCACGGGTAACTAAATCTTATGTAAATCCCATTAATCACGGGATAAGGAAATATTTTTGATTATATATTCAGATTATATTTAAAAATTTTCATTGAAGGATTTTGTCACGAGATCAATTGAGATTTTTTAATATATTATTTACAAATTTTAATTTCAACTTCATTCGTTCAAAATTTTATTCAAATATTTTTAGCTTTTTATACTATCTCTTTAATGTTCTTAATTTCTTTTTATTTATGACACTACTTATATTCAATCAAAGGCACCATAAAAAAAATATTGTATCATTTTTGATCATTTAAAATGCATGCTGATTGAAACCTTTTATCCATGTTGATACTTGGATGGGATCAGATTGATCTATTCGTCTTCGGACGGGGAACGGCTGCACAAATCTAGCGCCGTGCATGGAACATATCCTGACGGGAAATGAAGCCGCATGAGACCTAACTACGGATCGGCAAAAGCCCTCACAAATTTATTATCTGAAAAAAATGTTTTTATCTCTTATAAATTTATCATCTCAAAAACAAAAAAGTTTTCATAATTAATTGATCTATTATGGTTGACAATAAATTTGTGAGTAACACTAATTCCTCCTCACCTCTTAATAAGAGAATTATATGGTACATTTTACATGTCTCAAAGGCTAAAGCATTACTTTATCTTAAAAATAAAAAATCTCCCTCTACAACAATTGCAGGTGTTAAGTGAGCCAAGCTAGACTATGATTAAGCTTAATTATAAATTAGTTTTATACTTAAAATTTGGAATTAAAAAAACTTTTGTGTGCTATATTTTGAATTTCGATCAAGCTTGGTTTCTCAATAAGTCAAATATGAGCTAATTGGTTGCTTGATAAATCCATTGAGCATGAATCAACCAATGTTTTAAAAATCGGATTGGATAATGAACCAGCTTAACATTTAGGTCATAGATCATCAGTTCGACCGAATAAATCGGTTTGATCGAACCGAATAATATTATAATTAATTTTAAATTTAATAATATAAAAATAATAAAATATAAATATTAATTCAAATGAATAATTAAAAAAAGTCTAAAAACCAGATTGGACCGGTTTGAAACCCGACCGGTTCAATAGGTTTTTTTTGTTTTCATCAGGTCATATAAAAGTCAACTTTAATAAGAAAATCGAACCAAACTGATGACCAATTTTCGATTGAAACAGTTCGATCGATCGATTTGGTACGATTTTCAAAACACGGGAATCAACCACATATCATGCTCGAATCGTAGCTTGATTTCTAAGTGTAGTTCAAACAAATATTAATGCTTATCTAACATTTATTGTCTTTATAATACATAATATAAATATATCCGAGTCTTATAGGGCCAAGTATGATTAACTTGGATCAATTTTATCGATTGGCTTGGAATTAATTTCAAACTTGCTTAGCTAGTTTAAGTTTTTTTTTTTTAAGCTCTAAACTGAGCTTGTTTCTTTACTTGAACTTAATGTTAAAAATATGCTTTTAAATTCATTTAATAACTCGGCTAACAAGACTATCCCCTTTATTTTTTATTTTAATCTCAAATTTTAATGGTGCAGACACCAAAGTTTGAAAGAGACTTCGATCTAATTCAGTATAGCTTTAATTTTTCATGTGTCTTATAAATAGAGTAATAATTTCACTTCTTTGAATTTGAGTCATGTAATTAAAGTTGACTTATTTCAATTTGGGTTCTTGAGTCCAAGTAGGATCAAATTGGTTTGCATTTAGTGAGTTTAGTAGTTGGATCCAAGAGAGGTATGGAATTAGATTCAAGGTAAGCAAATGAGCTTGAAGATTGAATGCATTCAACCACTCCAACAAATCAATCCAAGGTGGACGCTACTTCAGCAAGCATTGTTGGATGCCATGTCAACCTTTTAGTGCGCACCTCATCAAGCCACATCACCACTTGCTACATCACCAAGGGAAATTCAAATTCAAAAAAGCCGCCCATTTTTCTCTTCTTTTTTAAAGCTTAGTTATAAGTTGTTTTAACCCTTCACCCTTATAGCTAGCTTAGGTTGCAGCTTCCCATGAAAAGCTCCATATAATTCAAATTTTCAAAAGTCCCTTGAAGGCTTATAAATACTATTCCAAGCTCTCTTGTAAAGACAATTTAGGATGAATGAAAGTTGAGTTTATTTTCTTCCATTTGTGTTAGCATATATCCTTCGAGAGGGAGTGGGTGAGAGGCCTTTAGCTACTTCAAGAAAGTCATCTCCACGCCAAAATCCATTAGCCATTTTTCATTCTATTCTATCGTCTCATCCCATCTTTCAAGGTGCAAGAAGACTCCACAAAGAAGGCCGGCCAAGTTACCTCAAATCTGTCCAGCTTCATCTTAATTTCAACCTTTCCTTTCTGTTCATTCATTCATTAATACTCCACCAAAATTTTATGTTCTTAACTCTAATTGGTTTGTGTAGGATTTCCGGAATTTCAGGTTCCAAAGAAGAAGGTTTTCCATGACAAGAAACAGATACAAAAAGTTCTACAACTAGAGGAATCTCCTTATCATTCAAGAACTTCATCCTTAAGTGTAAACCTTCTAATCTCTGATATATTAATGGCCGGATACCCCTCTTTGAACATTTTTTGATCTGAAATATTAGAGTAACTAAGCCCTAGCCTGTGTGGTTTCTTAGCCACAAAGATCCTTTCTCTTTACTATTTTGAAGGATTCTCATCCAAGTCTAGTTTAACATGCAAATCTCTTCATGAAAATTTTTGCTCTTTTACATGTAAATATAGCCTAGCTTCACTTCATCTTTTGTTTAGTTATTACTATCTCCTCCTAGATTGCATTATTCCACTTCATCCCTCATCAAATTGGTATCAGAGCATAGGTTAGGCATATTTTCCCATTTTCTGCATTTTTTATTATTTTCTATAATTTTTGCATATAGAACATAGGGATGAAATTTTATTCATTTAAGGATAGATTCATGGAGTTATTTCCTACTTTTGTGAATCTTAGCTCATATTAGACTCCAAAATTAAGTCATGCCAATTTAAACCAGATCTGAAAACTTTTTCAATAGGTTTCAGATCTGAGGTTTCTTTTAACATTTGCATGAAAGTTTTCTTTCTAGTACATTAGACACCTAAATTTTGACCATATTTTTAAATTTAAAGTTTTCCTCTAAGAAAACTTAGAATTTAAAATTTAAAATTTGAATTCTGAAATTTAAAATGTGAAATTTAAATTTAAATTTTAAATTTTGAATTCTTGTTTAATTAGTTATAACTTGTTTGAAGTTACATTCTTAATTAGTGTAGTGACATTGCTTTGTTACATGCCATCATTTGCATAAGCTATCTTAAGGGCACTCCATCATAAGATAAGGGAACGATTTCATCACCTTTTCTTAGCCCAAAAACCATAATCCTTCATGTGTGAACCCAAGCCTTTAACTAAAAGAAAGTAGTAATCTAATTTGGTCTAGTGAGCTAGGGACACCCATAAGATCGGGTTCGAATCATTATCAAGTTAGTGTAGACATCTTTTTTGTGTGTGCTTATGCATTTGGTGTCTAGGACAAGTGGTTCAAGGACAAGAGCCCGAAGGAAGGTGGGTTGGTTCGCTTACCTGGCCAATTTTAATTGGTGTCTTAGGCAAGCAATGAGGGACCTTCATCAACATTACACTTACCTGGCCAGGTGCAAAGTTACTACAGTCTAGATTATCACCTTGACTAAACATCTGGTTTGAGCTTCTAGGTCTAGTACACCCTCAAACGAGTCCATTTGCATTGTATGAGAACTAGATTAAGGACCCCATACCAGCACAATCCAGGTCAACCCAATGTAGCCATGGACCCAAATCTAGAAGCTTTAATGAGGACTATGACTAAGCAGTATAATTAATTGAACACTAGGTTTGACCAGATACAAGAAAGGATTGATTCCTTAGAAGAATCCCATATGACTCCCGCTGAGCCTCAATCACCCAGAATGACACCTCTGAATCCTAGAGTCCAATATCCTGAACCTATTATTGAACCCCACCAAAGAAGACCTCATCATGACTACATTGATTAAGATAAAAGAGCCCTTAGGAGTATCCGACTTGATGCATCCACTTTTGATGGGGATCTAGACCCTAAGGTGTACATAGAATAGGATGAGATATGGACCAATATTTTGAATGGTATGAAATGTCAAAAGACAGGAAGTTAAAATTTGCCAAGCTTAGGCTAATTCGATAAGCTAGGTTGTACTGGAAACATATTGAGCGACTATGTAGGCAAAGAGGAGACATGCCAATAGGTACTTGGAGAGCCATGAAAATCAAGCTTAGGGAGAAGTACCTATCTATTTCCTATAAGCAAAGGCTACTGGACCAATGACAACGGCTAAGTCAAAGAAATAGGCCTGTATCAGAATACATTACTAAGTTTGATGAATATGTTATGCGATGTAGTATTGTTGAATCATAAGATGTAACCCTATCCAGATTTAGAGTCAGTTTAAGGAAAGAGATTTAGAAAGAACTATTCCTTAGAGAAGTCCATGACTTAGAACAAGAATACCGGGTAGCTAGGGACTTTGAAAGATTCCAAAGAGTACCATTTGTCCGTCAGTCTGAACTCAATAAGATGAGTGCCCCAAGCCAAAGGCCTAATCCAAGCCAGACTCACTTTAGCCGATCCATATCCAATACTCCTTTAGTCCGAAAGATTGATAAAGAAAAGAGTCCAAAAATTCAAAGGGGTAATACTCAAAACATACACTGTTTCAAATGTAATAAGGTAGATCATTATGCGAGTCAATGTCTTATTAGAGCCATGCATATAGGAGAAGTAGAGGAGGAAGTTGATGAATCAATTGAGAATTTTGAGGAAGAAATTTATGAAGCAGAAGTGAATCTAGCTGATGAGTATGATGGAGATGAAGAAGTTTTAGACTCGTCTGAGTTTTTAGGAGTTGTTAGATGTATCTTGACCCAAACCAAAGAGCAGGAAGACTGGCATAGGACTAACATCCTACAAACTTTTGTTAAAACAGGGGAGAAAGCATGCAAAATCATTATAGACAGTGGGAGTTGTGTCAATGCAATTTCAACTAATACTGTTAAGAGTGTAGGATTACCCACTGCTTTCCATCCCAACCCTTATAAGGTTTCCTAGATAGATTCCACTTCGATACCGATCAAGTTTAGATATCAAGTTTAGGTGCAATTCCATACCTAGAGAAAGTTTAGTGTGACATACTTTCAATGGGGGTTAGTAGTATTATTCTTGGCAGACCTTGATTATATAATCGTGATGCTACTTTATTCGGTTGATCTAATTCTTCTTCCTTTAATTTTAATGGAAAGAAGATAGTTATAAACCCTTCTCCACCTAAGGACAATATTAAGAGAGGGTCTAATAACTTGAAGGAAAAGAAACAGGGGTTGCATTTAATGAATGATAAAGACTTAGAAAAGGAAATTAATGAAGGTTCACCCATTTGGATCCCATCAACCCAGAAAATCTAGAACCAACCCAGAAGGAACAACCCCAGGATGTAAAAGAAATTTTAAGGAAGTTTCAAGATGTCTTCCCTGAAGATCTACCTGATCATCTTCCACCACTTAGGGATATCCAATATGCCATAGATTTAGTTCCTGGTGCTACATTACCAAATCTACCACATTATAGGATGAACCCTAGTGAGCATGCTGAGTTATAAAAATAAGTTGGAGAACTCCTCCAAAAGGGATTCATTAGGAAAAGTTTAAGTCCATGTATCGTACCCGCATTATTGACCCCTAAGAAAGATGGCACTTGAAGGATATGTGTAGACAGTTGTGCCATTAATAAGATCACAACTAAGTATAGGTTTCCTATACCCTGTTTAGACGACATGTTAGATATGATGGCTGGTTCAACAATATTTTCAAAGATTGACCTTAAGAGTGGCTATCATCAGGTTAGGATTAGACCTGGGGATGAGTGGAAGACTGCATTTAAGACCAAGGAGGGTCTTTATGAATGGGTAGTGATGCCTTTCGGACTGTCCAATGTTCTTAGCACCTTTATGAGAATCATGAGCTAAGTCTTATGGTTATTTATAAGAAAGTTTGTCGTAGTTTACTTCGATGACATTCTTATATATAGCAGGACCTAGGAGGATCATTTAGACCATTTGAAGCAAATCTGTTTAGCTCTTAAGGAGAATAGTCTCTATGCAAACTTGAAAAAGTATGATTTTCTCACTAATAGAGTAATCTTTCTAGGTTTTGTTGTCACACCTGATGGAGTTTCTGCTGACCCCGAGAAGATTAAGTCAATTATAGAGTGGCTTGTGCCAAATAGTGTTCATGAAGTACGAAGTTTTCATGGCCTAGCTACTTTTTATAGAAGATTCATTAGAGGGTTTAGCACCATAGTTGCACCAATCACGAATTGCATTAGGAAGGGTCATTTTGAATGGACCAAAGCTGCTGACAGGGTCTTCCTAAACATCAAGAAGAGAATGATACAAGTACCTATCTTAAGATTGCCTAATTTTTCTAAGGTTTTTGAGGTGGCTTGTGATGCCTCTAGAGTAGGTATTGGTGGAGTTTTGAGCCAAGAGAATTATCCTGTAGCCTTTTTTAGTGAAAAGCTAAATGAGGCTAAATTAAAATACTCCACCTATGATAAGGTTTATGTTCTTAACTCTAATTGGTTTGTGTAGGATTTTCCGGAATTTCAGGTTCCAAAGAAGAAGGTTTTCCATGACAAGAAACAGATACAAAAAGTTCTACAACTAGAGGAATCTCCTTATCATTCAAGAACTTCATCCTTAAGTGTAAACCTTCTAATCTCTGATATATTAATGGCCGGGTACCCCTCTTTGAATATTTTTTGATCTGAAATATTAGAGTAACTAAGCCCTAGCCTGTGTGGTTTCTTAGCCACAAAGATCCTTTCTCTTTACTATTTGAAGGATTCTCATCCAAGTCTAGTTTAACATGCAAATCTCTTCATGAAAATTTTTGCTCTTTTACATGTAAATATAGCCTAGCTTCACTTCATCTTTTGTTTAGTTATTACTATCTCCTCCTAGATTGCATTATTCCACTTTATCCCTCATCAAATTGGTATCAGAGCATGGTAGGTTAGGGCATATTTTTCCATTTTCTGTATTTTCTATTATTTTCTATAATTTTTGCATATAGAACATAGGGATGAAATTTTATTCATTTAAGGATAGATTCATGGAGTTATTTCCTACTTTTGTGAATCTTAGCTCATATTAGACTCCAAAATTAAGTCATGCCAATTTAAACCAAATCTGAAAACTTTTTCAATAGGTTTCAGATTTGAGGTTTCTTTTAACGTTTGCATGAAAGTTTTCTTTCTACTACATTAGACACCTAAATTTTGACCACATTTTTAAATTTAAAGTTTTCCTCTAAGAAAACTTAGAATTTAAAATTTAAAATTTGAATTCTGAAATTTAAAATGTGAAATTTAAATTTAAATTTTAAATTTTGAATTCTTGTTTAATTAATTATAACTTGTTTGAAGTTACATTCTTAATTAGTGTAGTGACATTGCTTTGTTACATACCGTCATTTGCATAAGCTATCTTAAGGGCACTCCCATCATAAGATAAGGGAACGATTTCATCACCTTTTCTTAGCCCAAAAACCATAATCCTTCATGTGTGAACCCAAGCCTTTAACTAAAAGAAAGTAGTAATCTAATTTGGTCTAGTGAGCTAGGGACACCCATAAGATCGGGTTCGAATCATTATCAAGTTAGTGTAGACATCTTTTTTTGTGTGTGCTTATGCATTTGGTGTCTAGGACAAGTGGTTCAAGGACAAGAGCCCGAAGGAAGGTGGGTTGGTTCGCTTACCTGGCCAATTTTAATTGGTGTCTTAGGCAAGCAATGAGGGACCTTCATCAACATTACACTTACCTGGCCAGGTGCAAAGTTACTACAGTCTAGATTATCACCTTGACTAAACATCTGGTTTGAGCTTCTAGGTCTAGTCACCCTCAAACGAGTCCATTTGCATTGTATGAGAACTAGATTAAGGACCCCATACCAGCACAATCCAGGTCAACCCAATGTAGCCATGGACCCAAATCTAGAAGCTTTAATGAGGACTATGACTAAGCAGTATAATTAATTGAACACTAGGTTTGACCAGATATAAGAAAGGATTGATTCCTTAGAAGAATCCCATATGACTCCTGCTGAGCCTCAATCACCCAGAATGACACCTCTAAATCCTAGAGTCCAATATCCTGAACCTATTATTGAACCCCACCAAAGAAGACCTCATCATGACTACATTGATCAAGATAAAAGAGCCCTTCGGAGTATCCGACTTGATGCATCCACTTTTGATGGGGATCTAGACCCTAAGGTGTACATAGAATAGGATGAGATATGGACCAATATTGTGAATGGTATGAAATGTCAGAAGACAGGAAGTTAAAATTTGCCAAGCTTAGACTAATCCGATAAGCTAGGTTGTACTGGAAACATGTTGAGCAACTATGTAGGCAAAGAGGAGATATGCCAATAGGTACTTAGAGAGCCATGAAAATCAAGCTTAGGAAGAAGTACCTACCTATTTCCTATAACCAAAGGCTACTGGACCAATGACAACGGCTAAGTCAAAGAAATAGGCCTGTGTCAGAATACATTACTAAGTTTAATGAATATGTTATGCGATGTAGTATTGTTGAATCATAAGATGTAGCCCTATCTAGATTTAGAGTCAGTTTAAGGAAAGAGATTTAGAAAGAACTATTCCTTAGAGAAGTCCATGACTTAGAACAAGAATACCGGGTAGCTAGGGACTTTGAAAGATTCCAAAGAGTACCATTTGTCCATCAGTCTGAACTCAATAAGATGAGTGCCCCAAGCCAAAGGCCTAATCCAAGCCAGACTCACTTTAGCCGATCCATATCCAATACTCCTTTAGTCCGAAAGATTGATAAAGAAAAGAGTCCAGAAATTCAAAGGAGTAATACTCAAAATATACACTGTTTCAAATGTCATAAGGTAGATCATTATGCGAGTCAATGTCTTACTAGAGCCTTGCATATAGGAGAAGTAGAGGAGGAAGTTGATGAATCAATTGAGAATTTTGAGGAAGAAATTTATGAAGCAGAAGTGAATCTAGCTGAGGAGTATGATGGAGATGAAGAAGTTTTAGACTCGTCTGAATTTTTAGGAGTTGTTAGATGTATCTTGACCCAAACCAAAGAGCAGGAAGATTGGCATAGGACTAACATCCTACAAACTTTTGTAAAAACAGGGGAGAAAGCATGCAAAATCATTATAGACAGTGGGAGTTGTGTCAATGCAATTTTAACTAATACTGTTAAGAGCATAGGATTACCCACTGCTTTCCATCCCAACCCTTATAAGGTTTCCTAGATAGATTCCACTTCGATACCAATCAAGTTTAGATATCAAGTTTAGGTGCAATTCCATACCTAGAGAAAGTTTAGTGTGACATACTTTCAATGGGGGTTAGTAGTATTATTCTTGGCAGACCTTGATTATATAATCGTGATGCTACTTTATTCGGTTGATCTAATTCTTGTTCCTTTAATTTTAATGGAAAGAAGATAGTTATAAACCCTTCTCCACCCAAGGACAATATTAAGAGAGGGTCTAGTAACTTGAAGGAAAAGAAACAAGGGTTGCATTTGATGAATGATAAAGACTTAGAAAAGGAAATTAATGAAGGTTCACCCATTTGGATCCCATTAACCCAGAAAATCTAGAACCAACCCAGAAGGAACAACCCCAGGATGTAAAAGAAATTTTAAGGGAGTTTCAAGATGTCTTCCCTGAAGATCTACCTGATCACCTTCCACCACTTAGGGATATCCAACATGCCATAGATTTAGTCCCTAGTGCTACATTGCCAAATCTACCACATTATAGGATGAACCCTAGTGAGCATGCTGAGTTATAAAAATAAGTTGGAGAACTCCTCCAAAAGGGATTCATTAGGAAAAGTTTAAGTCCATGTGTCGTACCCGCATTATTGACCCCTAAGAAAGATGGCACTTGAAGGATATGTGTAGACAGTTGTGCCATTAATAAGATCACAACTAAGTATAGGTTTCCTATACCCTGTTTAGACGACATGTTAGATATGATGGCTGGTTCAACAATATTTTCAAAGATTGACCTTAAGAGTGGCTATCATCAGGTTAGGATTAGACCTGGGGATGAGTGGAAGACTGCATTTAAGACCAAGGAGGGTCTTTATGAATGGGTAGTGATGCCTTTCGGACTGTCCAATGCTCTTAGCACCTTTATGAGAATCATGAGCTAAGTCTTATGGTTATTTATAAGAAAGTTTGTCGTAGTTTACTTCGATGACATTCTTATATATAGCAGGACCTAGGAGGATCATTTAGACCATTTGAAGCAAATCTGTTTAGCTCTTAAGGAGAATAGTCTCTATGCAAACTTGAAAAAGTATGATTTTCTCACTAATAGAGTAATCTTTCTAGGTTTTGTTGTCATACCTGATGGAGTTTATGCTGACCCCGAGAAGATTAAGTCAATTATAGAGTGGCTTGTGCCAAATAGTGTTCATGAAGTACGAAGTTTTCATGGCCTAGCTACTTTTTATAGAAGATTCATTAGAGGGTTTAGCACCATAGTTGCACCAATCACGAATTGCATTAGGAAGGGCCATTTTGAATGGACCAAAGCTGCTGATAGGGTCTTCCTAAACATTAAGAAGAGAATGATACAAGTACCTATCTTAAGATTGCTTGCTTTTTCTAAGGTTTTTGAGGTGGCTTGTGATGCCTCTAGAGTAGGTATTGGTGGAGTTTTGAGCCAAGAGAATTATCCTGTAGCCTTTTTTAGTGAAAAGCTAAATGAGGCTAAATTAAAATACTCCACCTATGATAAGGAACTTTATGTCGTAGTCCAGGCTTTAAGGTATTGGAGGCATTACCTTTTACCACAGGAGTTTGTCCTTTACTTTGATCATGAAGCACTTCGGTTCCTCAATTCTTAGAAGAAACTGAACCCTAGGCATGGTAAGTGGGTAGAGTACATTCAAGCACATACCTTTGCGTTGAAACACCGTGCCGGGACCAAAAACCATGTAGCCGATGCCCTAAGTCATCGATCCTTATTTTTAACATCAGTCAGCACTGAAGTCATAGGATTCGATAGGTTGAAGAAAGAATACCCCAATTGTCCTGACTTTAGTGAAGTTCATCAAACTCTACAACATGGATCATCTAGCTTATTTAGCGATTATACTTTACATGATGGATTTTTTTAAGGACAATAAGCTATGTATCCCACGAACATCAATTAGAGATTTCTTAGTGTGAAAAATTCATGTTGAAGGATTGGCTAGCCACTTTGGAAGAAATAAGACCATATTAACTGTTGAGGAGCAATTTTACTGGCTAGGTCTTAAGAGACATGTAGCCAATATTGTTGCCCGATATAGGACGTGTGTTGTTGCCAAACATCAAAGGCAAAACACCGGGTTATACACTCCTTTACCTATGCCTAAGTGTCCATGGTAGGATCTTAGCATGGACTTTGTTTTAGATTGCCCAAGATCCTTAGGAAACATAATTCAATCTTTGTAGTGGTTGACAGAATTTCAAAGATGGCCCATTTTATACCATGTTCTCAAACTTTTGATACCTTTAGGGTAGCCAAGCTTTTTCTCAATCAAGTAGTCAAATTGCATGGGTTACCCAAGACCATTATATCTGATAGGGATGTCCATTTCACAAGTTACTTTTGAAAATCCTTTGGCACCTACTAGGAACAAAACTGAACTTTTCAACTGCTTACCACACCCAGACTGATGGACAAACCAAAGTAGTAAACAGAAGTCTAGGGAACTTATTGAGGTGTCTTGTAGGAGAAAGTCTAGGAAATAGGGATCTGCTATTACCTCGTGCTGAATTCGCTTACAACAGCTCAGTCAATAGGACTACTGGTAAGAGTCCCTTTGAGATTATCCATTGTTATAAATCTAGAAAACCTATCGACCTCATTTCATTACCCACTCATGCATGAATGTCTGAGTTCGCAGAGTCATATGCACAGCATGTTAAGGAATTGCATAAGGATATTAGTAAGAAAATTTAAATGAGCAATGAAGTCTATAAGCATCTGACCAATTCATGTAAACAAATGAAAGAATTCAATATAGGGGACTTTGTCATGGTTAAACTTAAACCTAAAAGGTTTTCGTCGGGAACTATGAAGAAACTGCATGCCCAAGAAGTTGGACCTTTCAAAGTATTAAAGAGAGTTGGACCTAATGCATATATGTTAGAGTTACCACCATATTATGGCATTAGTTTAATATTTAATATTTCTAATATGAAAGAATACAAAGAGCCGGAATTAATTCCTAGTGAGCCTTTTGGACCTTACCCAGCCTTTGAGAGTGAAACCCTACCTAAGTGTCCACTAGCAATTCAACCAGAGTGGAGAGATATGATTGAATGTATCTTGGATGACCAGGCAATTTCCATCAGAAATAAGGGCTATCAACGTTATCTGGTTCGATGGCAATAAAGGCCATAATCCGAGGATTCCTGGATCACCCAAGAGGATCTGCAGCAAATCGATCCAGACATGCTAGAAAGGTATCAAAGTCAGATCAGTCCTTACGCGACAGGATCGAGTTCATCCCATCCTGGAAGAATTGGTGCAAACACCAAAGTTTGAAAGAGGCTTTAATCTAATTCTGTATGGCTTTAATTCTTTCATGTGTCATGTAAATAGAGTAATAATTTTACTTTTTTGAATTTGGGTCATGTAATTAAAGTTGATTTATTTTAATTTGAGTTCTTGAGTATGTAATCAAAGTTGGTTTATTTCAATTTGGGTTCTTGAGTGCACGTAGGGTCAAATTGGTTTGTATTTAGTGAGTTTAGTAGTTGGGTCCAAGAGAAGTATGGAATTGGGTTCAAGGTAAGCAAGTGAGCTTGAAGATTGGATGCATTCAACCACTCCAATAAATCAATTTAAGATGGATGCCACTTTAGCAAGCATTGTTGGGTGCCATGTCAATCTCTTGGTATGCACTTCATCAAGCCACATCACCACATGCCACATCACTAAGGGGAATTAAAATTCAAAGGAGCCGCCCATTTTTCTCTTCTCTTTTTAAGCTTAGTTATAAGTTGTTTCAACCCTCCATCCTTATAGCTTGCTTAGGTTGCAACTTCCCATGAAAAGCAATATGTAATTCGAATTTTCAAAAGTCCCTTGGAGGCTTATAAATACTACTCCAAGCTCTTTTGTAAAGATAATTTATGATGAATGAAAGTTGAGTTTATTTTCTTTCATTCGTGTTGGCAAATGTCCTTCGAGAGGGAGTGGATAAGAGGCCCTTAGCTACTTCAAAAAAGTCATCTCCATACCAAGATCCATTAGCCATTCTCCATTCCATTCTACCATCTCATCCCATCTTCCAAGGTGCAAGAAGACTCCACAAAGAAGGCCAGCCAAGCTACCTCAAATCCACTAAGCTTCATCTTAATTTCATCCTTTCATTTCTCTTCCTTCATTTCATTAATACTCCACCAAATTTTTATGTTCTTAACTCTAATTTGGTTTGTGTAGGATCTCTAGAAATTTCAGGTTCCAAAGAAGAAGGTCTTTCGTGACAAGAAATAGATACAAGAAGTCCTACAACTAGAGGAATCTCCTTATCATCGAAGAACTTCATCCTTGAGCGTAAACCTTTCAATCTCTAATATATTAATAGCCGGGTGCCCCTCTTTTAACATTTTTTGATTTGAAATATTAGAGTAACTAAGCCCTAGCTTGTGTGATTTCTTAGCCACAAAGATCCTTTCTTTTTACTATTTTGAAAGATTCTCATCCAAGTCTAGTTTAACATATAAATCTCTTCATGAAAATTTTTGCTCTTTTACATAAAAATGTAGCCTAGCTTCACTTCATTTTTTATTTAGTTATTACTATCTCCTCCTAAATTGCATCATTCCACTTTATCCCTCATCATTTAATATTTAATCCGACCTTTTAAAAAAAATCCAATCATCCTTCATTTTTTTAAAAAAATTGATATTTAAGAACAACGACGCATAAACATTTATCAGAAGAGAAGAAAGAACAAGTTAATGAAGTCCACTACGTTTAGAAGCTAAATTAGTGAAATGGAGTCCAAGTTATTTGAGGGTTTTATAAATCAGGTTTAATATGATTGGGAAAAAAAAAATTTGTGGCAAAGTAAGTGGGTCTAATGATGTATTTAAGGTAGATAGGAGCATGCAAATTGGCAAATAAAATTTAAAAAAAATGTTTTTTGATTTCAATTTGAAGAACAAATAAATGTGTTCAAGTACGTGGGTTTAATAATATATTTTTTTTAAAACAAACAAGAGCACACAATTTGACAGATGAACTTAAAAAAATGTATATTTTAATTTCAAATTATTATTTTATATATTATAAGGATTTAAATGATTAAGATGATAATACTGTTGGGTAATGGGTGAATTGGGCCTACCTTTAAGAAATGGGCCTTAAACATCCATTACCCATTAATATTTGAATGAGATATTGATAATATTTAGTCTCACATCAAAAATTTTAAGTAAAGGTGGTTTACTTATATGGAAACCCCTTTCGTCATGCATAGTTCTCTGGGTTCACCATAGGTAAAGAGCTAAAGGGTGATGCGTACGCATCACCCGTGCGCACGCGACGACCATCTCGATCATGAAATGGTGTATCAAAGTCATGCAATGACTTATCAGATCATATGATCATCAGATCACAATGATCGATAAAAATCAAATTTGTAGGGATGCATCTAATAGACACCTTAAGATTATAAATAGGACATGCCATTCTCATTCCAAATCATCCAAAATTCATTTAAGAAATCAAGAGTACTTGCATACTCTAAAGTTAAGAGAGTATAGAAATTTTTTGGTTAACTGTTCTAGTGAATTATAGTGTTGCTTTCATCAGAAGAAGACCGTTGTATTTTGAGAGACAATCGTCATAAATCCGTAAGCATCAGTGCGGAACAAAATTATCTTAAGAATATAAAGTGCAACTCTAGACTTGATCTTTAATCATAGTAGCATGCCGCACAAGCGATCAACAATACATTGCATTAATACTTTCCTAGTCTCAAGTTCCCCCCTCCAATGACTCCACTTTTGTTTTTCTCCTCACTTTCCTGCATGGTTTCACTCCATATCTTATAATATTTTTTGATGACGCTCGATCACCCCTCCTGGACGTCAAGAACGGAGGCTCTTCTTCTTCACCGAATCGCCTGCAAAGAAGTCCCAAGACCGAAGAGGGTTCTCCAGTGGGACCCTCCGACGTCCAAGTTAGTGACAGAGGTCACAGCAGAGAAGGAGCTCGAGAGAGCTCTTGAGGAAGGAGAGATCTCAGAAGGATCAGGAAGTTCCTCTGAGAGTTAGGGCATCGAGTGTGTAAAATGTGCGTTATAATGCCTTACCCGATTTTCGACGTAGTTTACCCTTTTATAGGGGGTGACGCTGGCATGATCACGTGGGTCTGCGTCCCATCAGCCGGCGGGGCCGTTGGATTGTTGGATCTGGTGCTATCGGGCGGCGCATGTTGGCGCTGCGGTGCGCATCGGCGCTGTCGGGCGGCGCGCATCGGGCGCTGTCGGGCAGCGCGCATCAGAGGAACGAATTCTTAAGCTGCTGGGGCTGATCTGGCGGGAACCGGGGGTACCGTCTTGTCGGGGCCGAGCTGGGTCGACCTGAGATGGTGGGCCTATCCCACCGGTAAGGCAGCGCCGGGGTAGGGCCGAACCAGCGGGACTGGAGACGCCGGGGCTGAGTCGGGCCGACCTGGGATGGCCTTGGCCGACTCGGCGGGACTGGAGATGCCGGGGCCGAGTCGGGCCGGCCTAGGATGGCCTTGGCCGACTCGGCGGGACTGGAGATGCCGGGGCTGAGTCGGGCCAGCCTGGGATGGCCTTGGCCGACTCGGCGGGACCGGAGACGCCGGGGCCGAGTCGGGCCGGCCTGGGATGGCCTTGGCTGACTCGATGGGATCGGAGATGCCGGGGCCGAGTCGGGCCAACTTGGGATGGCCTTGGTCGACTCGGCGGGACCGGAGACGCCGGGGCCGAGTCAGGCCGACTTGGGATGGCCTTGGCCGACTCGGCGGGACCGGAGATGCCGGGGCCAAGTCGGGCCGGCCTGGGATGGCCTTGGCCGACTCGATGGGACTGAAGACGCTGGGGCCGAGTCGGGTCGGCCTAGGATGGCCTTGGCCAACTCGGCGGGACTAGAGACGTGCCGGGGCCGGCTAGATTGGAGACGCCGTGGCCGGCTAGCAACGTGCCGGGGCCGGCTAGCTTGGAGGCGCCGGGGCTGGCTAGCAACGTGCCGGGACCAGCTAGATTGGAGACGCCGTAGCCGGCCAGGGATGTGCCGGGGCCAGCTAGCTTGGAGATGCCAGGGCCGGCTAGCAGCGTGCCGGGGCCGGCTAGATTGGAGATGCCGTAGCCGGCCAGGGATGTGCCGGGGCCGGCTAGATTGGAGAGGCCATGGCCGGCTAGCTTGGAGAGGCCGTGGCCGGCTGACAACGTGCCGGGGCCGGCTGGATTGGAGACGCTATAGCCGGCCAGGGATGTGCCGGGGCCGGCTAGCTTAGAGACGCCGGGGTTGGCTAGCAACGTGCCGGGGCCGGCTAGCTTGGAGAGGCCGGCCTTAGCGGGTGTCGGCCTTTGGTGTGCCGGCCTTGGGGGCCGACGCTAGAGCTTGTCGTCCTTTGACCAGTGCTAGATGCTGGTGCTGGAGGCCGACGCTGGAGGCCGACGCTGGAGGCCGATGCTGGAGGCCGACACTGAAGCCGATGCTGGAGCCGACGTTGGAGGCCGATGCTGGAGCCGACGCTGGAGCCGACGTTGGAGTCCGTCGGCCTTTGGCTAGCGTTGGGGGCTGCCGCTGGAAGCCATCATTGGCGGCCATCGCTGGAGGCCGTCGCTGGCGTTAGAGTCTGGGCCTTTGGAGCCATCCAAAAATTTCATTTTTCATGGGGTCAACTGGCCCGATCAAATGCCCCCCACACTCCTTGAGCTTGCGTGCCACGCATCGGCTAAGCGAAAGGAGTGTAGGACTTTTACCTTGGTACCTTGCACTGCCTTAGATGGACGTCTGCGTGTCTTCTTTGGCTAGCTGAGGATGGCCAGTAATCCTTCCCCAGTGCGGGGACCGGGAGTGAACCCCGTAGGATGACCTGAGAGCGGGGCATCGTCAGGTTCCTTTTGAACCGGCCTGGGGGTTTGTGTTCCGCCCAAGTGGCAACTCAGCCGGGTATGGAGCCTTTAGGGTCTTAACCACTCGGGGGCACCGCCGTGCTGGGGCCGAGTGGTGTCCCGTGGGCCGCGATGCCAGTGAGCTCCTTTCGAACCAGCCTGGGGGTTTGTGTTTCGCCCAAGTGGCGACTCAGCCGGGTACGGAGCCTTTAGGGTCTTAACCAACTCGGGGGCACCGCCGTGCCGGGGCCGAGTGGTGTCCCATGGGCCGCGATGCCAGTGAGCTCCTTTTGAACCAGCCTGGGGGTTTGTGTTCCGCCCAAGTGGTGACTCAGCGGGTACGGAGCCTTTAGGGTCTTAACCAACTCGGGGGCACCGCCGTGCCGGGGCCGAGTGGTGTCCCATGGGCCGCGATGCCAGTGAGCTCCTTTGAACCAGCCTGGGGGTTTGTGTTCCGTCCAAGTGGCGACTCAGCCGGGTACGGAGCCTTTAGGGTCTTAACCAACTCGGGGGCATCGTCGTGCCGGGGCCGAGTGGTGTCCCGTGGGCCGCGATGCCAGTGAGCTCCTTTTGAACTAGCCTGGGGGTTTGTGTTCCGCCCAAGTGGCGACTCAGCCGGGTACGGAGCCTTTAGGGTTTTAACCGACTTGTGGCACCGCCGTGCCGGGGCCGAGTGGTGTCCCATGGGCCGCGATGCCAGTGAGCTCCTTTTGAGAGATTTGCACAAGGGAAGACAAACTGTGTCGCCAGAAAGGACCTTTTTCTTTATTGCCTATGCCTTTGGGAGTACATTATTGATAATATCGGCGAAGGTTGTCCGCATTCCAGGTACATGGAATGGGCTTCCCATCAAGCTCTTCTAGTTTGTATGCCCCCCGGTGGAACGCCTCGGCGACACGGTAGGGACCTTCCCAGTTGGGGGATAGCTTGCCCCCTCGGTAGGCTTTGATACCTCAGCCTTTCGTAGCACCAAGTCTCTGCGGCGAAAAACCTTGGGACGAACCCGGGTGTTGTAGTACTTGGCCGCTCGCTGGCGAAAGGTCGCCATGCGCAGTCTCGCTCTGTCATGCGCCTCGTCGATGAAGTCCAGGTTGGCCCGAATCAGCGCGGGGTTGTCTTCCTCACTGAAGGACTCCACACGTGGACTGGGCAATCCGATCTCGACGGGGATGATGGCCTCGGATCCGAAGGAGAGGCTGAAAGGAGTTTTACCCATCGGGGCTCTGGGCGTTGTGTGGTAGGCCCATATCACACTGGGGAGCTCTTCTACCCAGCATCCTTTGGAGCCGTCTAGGCGGGTCCTGAGCCCTCTGAGGATGGTGCGGTTCATGACCTCAGCCTCCCCGTTGGTCTGGGGGTGGCCGATGGAGGTGAATCGGTGGCGAATGCCTAGCTCCTCGCAGAAGGCTTTGAACGCCTCGTTGTTGAACTGGCGACCGTTGTCAGTGATGAGGGTGTGAGGCAAGCCGAAGCGGCATATGATCGACTTCCAAAAGAAAGCCTTAACTTTGCTCTTCGTGATTTTGGCCAATGCCTCGACCTCGACCCACTTGGTGAAGTAGTCGATGGCGACCAACAAGAATCTCGTTGTCCTAAAGCTGGGGGGAACGGTCCAAGGATGTCCATTCCCCACTGGGCGAAGGGCCATGGGGCCGAGAGTGGACTCAGCGGAGCAGGCGGCTGGCGCTGGATGTGTGCGTGGCGCTGGCAGCCGTCGCACCTTTGAACTAGCTTGGCCGCGTCCTCCTTCATAGTGAGCCAGAAGTACCCCTGACGGAGAGCCTTCTGGGCCAAGGATCTGCCCCCTAGATGATTCCGCAAATGCCCTCGTAGATTTCTCTGAGGATGTAGTCGCGTCGGCGGGGCCTACGCACTTAAGCAACGGGTAGGAGAATGACATTCTGTATAGGCGCCCATCGAGGAGGATGAACTTGGAGGCCCTCCACCTGAGCAATCTGGCTTCGTTGCGGTCGTCAGGGAGGGTGCCGTCGGTGAGGTAGCGGACATAGGCGTCCATCCATGTAGGTTCCGGGGTGAGCGGGAGGACTTCCTCCCCACCCTCTACACTGGGCCTTTCTAGATATTCGATGTAGGCGTCCCTTATCAGGCCGTCGGCGGAGGTAGCCAGTCGAGAGAGATGTCCGCCTTTGCATTTTCGCTCTGGGGGATGTAGCTGATGCTGAAGTAAGGCAGCGAGGAGGTCAAGAGTTGAACCTTTTTCAGATATTGCGCCATAACAGGGTCGCGCACCTCATACTCTCCGTTGATTTGCCCGGAGATGAGTTGCGAGTCCGTGTAGGCTCTGAGGTGCTTTGCTCCAACCTCCTGGGCGAATCTTAACCCGGCCAGCAGGGCTTCATACTGCTTTATTGTTGGTGGCTTCAAAAAGAAATCTCAGGGCGCACTCGGTTCTCTCTCCCTCCGGCCCGGCAAGAATGAGGCCGGCGCCACTCCCTTGAGAATTTGATGCGCCATCCACGTGGAGGATCCAGGTCTTTCCGACATCCCTCGGCTCGGTCCTGGGCTGCTCCCCGGGGACCTCCTTGAGATCTTCCTCCGCCCAAGTGCACTCGACCAGGAAGTCGGCCAGGACCTGGGACTTCAAGGCCGGTCGTGCTTGGAAAGAGATGTCGAACTCTCCCAGCTTGATGGCCCATTTGGCGAGTCGACCCGAAGTATCTGGACAGGCCAGGATGGCTCGAGAGGTTGGTCCGTGAGCACCACGATGGGATGGGCTTGGAAATACGGGCGAAGACGCCGGGCGGAAACTATCAAGGCGAAAATGACTTTCTCTGTTTTGGAATACCTGACCTCGGCGTCATGCATGACCTTGCTCACGTAGTAGACCGGCCTCTGGGTTCCGTCAGCGTCTAGGCGCACCAGGACTGAGCTGACAGCTTCTGAGGAGGTGGCTAGGTAAAGGAAAAGACTCTCCCCGTCTCCCGGCTTGGAGAGGAGCGGTGGGGAGGACAGGAATGCCTTTAAGCCGTCGAAAGCTTCCTGGCAGTCGTCCGTCCATGTGAAACCGTTCACCTTCCACAGGGCCTTGAAGAAAGGCAAGCACCTCTCTGCCGACCTAGAGAGGAAACGACTCAGTGCCGCTACCCTTCCAGTTAGCCGTTGCACTTTCTTTTTGTTGGACGGCGGCCTCATGTCAAGTATGGCGCTGATCTTCTCTGGGTTCGCTTGATTCCGTGCTGGGTCACCATAAAGCCCATGAATTTACCTACCATGACCCCAAAAGCTCACTTCTTAGGGTTCAGCTTGACTTGGAAGTGACGGAGGTTGTTAAAAGTTTCTTCCAGGTCAGAGATGTGGTCGGCGGCGCGGGTGCTCTTCGTCAGCATATCGTCCACATAGACTTCCATGTTCCGACCGAGCTGGTCATGGAACACCTTGTTCATCAGCCGCTGATAGGTTGCTCCCGCATTCTTGAGGCCAAAAGGCATCACCTTGTAACAGTAAATGCCTTTCTCTGTCACGAAGGAGGTGTGCTCCTCGTCGCTGGGGTTCATCCTTATCTGGTTGTATCCGGAGAAGGCATCCATGAAGCTGAGAAGCTCGTGACCAGAGGTGAATCGACCAGCTGGTCAATTCTTGGCAAGGGGAAGCTGTCCTTTGGGCACGCCTTGTTGAGTCAGTGAAGTCTATACAGATTCTCCAGCTCCCATTTGCCTTGCGCACCATGACTACGTTGGCCAGCCAGCTTGGGTAATGCGCCTCCCGGATGTGGCCGGCGCTGATCAGCTTGTGGACTTCTTCATCAATCGACCTTTGTCGGTCGGGGGCAAAGCTCCTCTTCTTTTGATGGATCAGACGGTGGCGCGGGTCGATGTTAAGCTTGTGGGTGATGACCTCCAGAGGGATGCCGGGCATATCGGACGCTGACCAGGTGAACACGTCCGAGTTAGCCCGCAGAAAAGCTAAGAGGCACTCCCGATCCTCCAAGGGAAGGAGTCCGCCCACATGGACGGTCCTTGCTGGGTCATCACTGAGAGGGAAAGTCAGGAGGTGCTCGGCGGGCTCCCCTCCTTTGGCGGAATCTCTAGGGTCAGACGCCTCCAGGGCCGGGTCGGCCTCCAGAGGGCTCGATACCGCATGATAGCAAGGTAAGACCGGGCTTATCTCCCCACGTATTTCTCCAACTCCCTCGCTGGTGGGGAACTGCACCAACAACGTCGAGTGGAGATAACTGCATCCAAAAGATTCAGGCCGGGACGCCCAAGAATGGCGTTGTATGCCAAAGGGACCCTCACAACCAGGAATTTCATGATCACGGTGCTTTGGCATGGCGGGTTCCGGCCGTCACGAGCAAGGATATTTCACCCTCGACCCTCATAGAATCTCCGGTGAATCCAACTAGCGGGGTCGCCACGGGCTGAAGGGAGTCAACAGATAAACCCATTCGAACAAAGGCGTTGTAAGTAAGGATGTCAGCTGAGCTGCCACTATCAACTAAAATCCTTTTTACAGGGTGTTTGGCGATCGTCATAGCGACGACTACGCCTTCATTGTTTACATTTTCCATTACAGCAGTCTCCCCCCGAGGCATTACATGATTTGGAGCATCCTCCCCCCTCGGCCGCTTGGACGCAGAGGCCGACCCCCAGGACACCATCCCGACGGTCCGCTCCGTGGGAGTGTTGTCGATGGCGGCTTGAGCTGGTGGAGGCCCCATGATGGCCGTCAGTGGCTGTGGCGTCTTCTGCACGTACTTGCCGAGGTAGCCCCGCTGGATGAGCTCCTCGATAGCCTGTTTCAAGCTGTAGCAGCTGTCGGTGTCGTGGCCGTAATCCCGGTGGAATCGACAGTAGCGGCTTCTGTCGCGAGATACACCCTTCTTCATGGGGGGAGGACGTTGAAGGTAGGGCTCGCCCTCGATCTTCATCAGGATGTGGGATCGAGGGGCAAGGAGAGGGGTGAGCTTACCCTCGTCGGGGACAGGGCTCCGGCGCTGGTTGTTGGGCCGGCGAGGGGGGTCGGATCGGCGATGTCGAGGAGGCCCGCTCGGCTCAGGGCGAGCGGATTTGTGGTTGGAGCCCTTCGAAGACTCCCGGCGAGTGAGGTCAGCTTCATCTGCCCAGATGTACTTCTGAGCCCGGAGGAGGAGGTCGGAGTAGGAGCTTGGGGCTTCTTGTCCAGGGAGAAGGTGAAGCGGGACGGAAGGAGTCCCCGCTTCAGCGCCAGAGTGGCCACCGCATCATCGAGATGGTAGACCTCGAGGGCAGCGGTTTTGAATCAGGACACAAAGTCCCGCAGGGACTCTCCTTCCCTCTGGCAGACGGAGAAGAGGCTGTCTGCCACCCTCGGGATCCAGCGGCAGGCGTCAAAGTGGGCCAGGAATGCCCTCTCTAGCTCCTGGAAGGAGTCTATGCTATGGAGAGATAGGCGTGAATGCCACGCACGGGCGGCCTTCCGCAGGGTTGCAGGGAAGGCCTTGCAGAGAAGGGCGTCTGAGGCGCCCTGGACTTGCATCATGGCCTTGTAGCTCTTGAGGTGGTCGAGAGGGTCAGTCGTACCGTCGTACGGGTCCACTTGGGGGAAGCAAAACCTGGAGGGGACTGGTTCCTCCATGGTGCGGTGAGTGTAGGGAGGACGAGTGTCGAACTCTTCCTCCGGCTGATGGTTTATCTTCCTGGCGAGCTCGTCGAGGCACCGGTTGTACTCCTCCAGGCGTTCCTCTGCCTGGCGGTTGATCATCGGAGTCCTCCGGGAGGGCCCGGAGGAAGAAGAAGAAGAGGAGGCGGACGGAGATGGAGACGAAAGTTGGGACTTCCGCCTGGATTCCTCGTGATGATGCGGCTTGAAAGGAAATTTGTTGGGGCCGCGGTCAGAGGACCGTGGCCGCTTGGAGGGCTCGCGGCGAGGCTTCCTGGGGGAAGCTTGACGTCGGCCGGTCCCTCGCCGGGGGGAGCCTCCCCTCGCCGACATCTGGCTGGTGGGGGGAGCAATCTGGTGCTGGGTGGCCACGGACTGCTGCTGCTGGAGTCCGTGGACCATGGCAGTGAGATTCTGGACTTGCTGGGAGAAGGTTGCCAGCTGCTCCGCCGTCTGGACAGCGGCGTCCGGCGGTGGGCTGGCAACAGGAAGGCTGATAGCAGGGGGATTGGCCTCCTGCTGCTCAGCTGGCGGGAGGAGCCCAGTCGGATAGCTGACAGAGGCATCCCGAGCTCGCGTCACCACCATGGCTTCTGGGAGAAAGGAGGGGACGACGGATGTAGCTCCGGGAGATCTTTCGCCACTTTTTCTTAGCGTCCCCCTACCTGGCGTGCCAATCTGATGACGCTCGATCACCCCTCCTGACGTCAGGAACGGAGGCTCTTCTTCTTCACCGGATCGCCTGCAAAGAAGTCCCAAGACTGGAGAGGGTTCTCCGGTGGGACCCTCCGACGCCCAAGTTAGTGACAGAGGTCACAGCAGAGAAGGAGCTCAAGAGAGCTCTTGAGGAGGGAGAGATCTCAGAAGGATCAGGAAGTTCCTCTGAGAGTTAGGGCATCGAGTGTGTAAAATGTGCGTTATAATGCCTTACCCGATTTTTGACATAGTTTATCCTTTTATAGGGGGTGACGCTAGCACGATCACATGAGTCTGCGTCCCATCAGCCGGCGGGGCCGTTGGATTGTCGGATCTGGTGCTATCGGGTGGCGCAAGTTGGCACTGCGGCACGCATCGGCGCTGTCGGGCGGCGCGCGTCGGGCACTGTCGGGCGGCGCGCGTCAGAGGAACGGATTCTTAAGCTGCTGGGGCTGATCTGACAGGAACCGGGGGTACCGTCTTATCGGGGCCGAGCTGGGTCGACCTGAGATGGCTGGGGCCTATCCCGCCGGCAAGGCAGTGCCGGGGTGGGGCCGAACCGGCGGGATTGGAGACGCCGGGGCCGAGTCGGGCTGGCCTGGGATGGCCTTGGCCGACTCGGCGGGACTGGAGACGCCGGGGCCGAGTCGGGCCGGCCTGGGATGGCCTTGGCCGACTCGGCGGGATCGGAGACGCCGGGGCCGAGTCGGGCCGGCCTGGGATGGCCTTGGCCGACTCGGCGGGACCGGAGATGCCGGGGCCGAGTCGGGCCAGCCTGGGATGGCCTTGGCCGACTCGGCGGGACTGGAGACGCCGGGGCCGAGTCGGGCCGGCCTGGGATGGCCTTGGCCGACTCGGCGGGACCGGAGACGCCGGGGCCGAGTCGGGCCGGCCTGGGATGGCCTTGGCCGACTCGGTGGGACCGGAGATGCCGGGGCCGAGTCGGGCCGGCCTGGGATGGCCTTGGCCGACTCGGCGGGACCGAAGATGCCGGGGCCGAGTCGGGCCGACTTGGGATGGCCTTGGCCGACTCGACGGGACCGGAGACGCCGGGGCCGAGTCGGGCCGGCCTGGGATGGCCTTGGCCGACTCGGCGGGACCGGAGATGCCGGGGCCGAGTCGGGCCGGCCTGGGATGGCCTTGGCCGACTCGGCGGGACTGGAGACGCCGGGGCCGAGTCGGGCCGGCCTGGGATGGCCTTGGCCGACTCGATGGGACCGGAGACGCCGGGGCCGAGTCGGGCCGACTTGGGATGGCCTTGGCCGACTCGGCGGGACCGGAGACGCCGGGGCCGAGTCGGGCCGGCCTAGGATGGCCTTGGCCGACTCGGCGGGACTGGAGACGTGCCAGGGCCGGTTAGATTGGAGACGCCATGGCCGGGTAGCAACGTGCCGGGGCCGGCTAGCAACATGCCGGGTCGGCTAGATTGGAGACGCCGTAGCCGGTCAGGGATGTGCCGGGGCCGGCTAGCTTGGAGACGCTGGGGCCGGCTAGCAATGTGCCGGGGCCGGCTAGATTGGAGACGCCGTAGCCGGCCAGGGATGTGCCGGGGTCGGCTAGATTGGAGAGGCCGTGGCCGGCTAGCAATGTGCCGGGACCGGCTAGCTTAGAGAGGTCGTGGCCGGCTGGCAACGTGCCGGGGTCGGCTAGCTTGGAGAGGCCGTGGCTGGCTGGCAACGTGCCGGGGCCGGCTGGATTGGAGACGCTGTAGCCGGCCAGGGATGTGCCGGGCCGGCTAGCTTGGAGACGCCGGGGCCGGCTAGCAACGTGCCAGGGCCGGCTAGCTTGGAGAGGCCAGCCTTGGCGGGTGTCGGCCTTTGGTGTGCCGGCCTTGGGGGCCGGCACTAGAGCTTGTCGTCCTTTGACCAGCACTGGATGCTGGCGCTGGAGGCCGACGCTGGAGGCCGACGCTGAAGCCGACGCTGGAGCCGACGTTGGAGTCCGTCGGCCTTTGGCTAGCGTTGGGGGCTGCCGCTGGAGGCCATCGCTGGCGGTCGTCGCTGGAGGCCATCGCTGGCGTTAGAGTCTGGGCCTTTGGGGCCGTCCAAAAATTTTATTTTCCATGAGATTAACTGGCCCCATCATTTTTCTCTTTGATTAACTACACCATATAATTTCATTCCATTTTGGACTCCATTTCCTATAAGACGATGTACATGCCAAATATCAGTGTCGGATATGGTTCTCTCAAAATAATATATCTAAATAAACAAACTTATTTCACTTCCATATACAATAAGCGAGTATGCGTTAGTTTGATAAGAGTTTTATGTTCTTGGGCTCCGTATCCATCCAACTTCTCATAAAAAAATAATAAAAAATGCCATTTTTTATATCACGATTTGTGCATCTTTTTTTGTAGTGAGTACAATATGCCATTTGCCGCGCCTGTGGATTCAAATTGTTCCCATGAGACCATATGCAAAACCATTCAACATTTTTAAAATTAAACCATTTGTGAAGAAATTATCCGAAGAATGGCATGGCCATGCATTACATTTTAGTTCAAACAGAAATTTTCATTATTTATTTATTGGGAATTGTGAAGCATGAACAATAAGCACATATTTTATAAGGCTAAAGTCACTTGCAATTAGTTTCCCCTTAGCTTGACTTTAGGGTCAATCAAACCAAAAGCAAATTTAGCTCAAAATTAAAGTTCATCGATCTTAATAAATTGGTAGTGGGCCTAGCTTGGTTGTTGAATCTTTATTCCAGAATTAGTTTCAAAGCAAACTTGAGTAGACATGAATTTGATCAAATTTGGACTAACTTAATTTATTTTATATTTTTCATACCACCTAATAATCACAGAAGTCAATGTTGACGGGTATTACCTCTTTTTTTTTTCCATACTAAAAGATGGTATAGCATATGTTATTAAAAGATGGGAAGCACTTAAAGGGATATAATAAAAGTGCAACGAGAGTTCCTTTAGCAAATTAACTAGAATTATTTTTAGCACTGCACTATCGTCAGATTCAAACTATAATATTATAATCTGCTCGCATGTAAGAGGTCCACCGTCTTGTTAGAATAAGATTGGTTCATAATGTGGTCACTCTAATAATGATAAATAACAAGATCAAGAATTATATAATAAATGTCGAATCTAATTATCTTAAAAAATAACAAATCTAACTTATTAAATCTTGATGTCCTAACCCATTTCTTGGATTTCTTTATATTTATCATATTATATACTTTTAACATTTGCCATTCCAACAAATTTGATGTATTTTTAATATACTGTTGACAAGTAGTAAAAATAGTTCCACTTCTCACTAGTGCAGTACTCTTATTCATTTCAAAAGAAAAATTAAAAAGCATGCATCAATTAAAAATAAAAAAATCATGTAATTAATTACTGATTAGGGAGGATAATTTATGATCCGATCAATCAATTTAACTTGTAATCTACCTACTTTAAGCTATTTTGAGTCTGATATAAATGATTTGGATTATAAATAAATTAATTTATTTTTATTCACTTATTAGATGATCAAATTTAGTTTTAAATAAATGTTCTTTTTAGTTTCTTTTTAATATTTAATAATTGAGTTGGGTCATGATTTAACCCTTTTTTTTTTTACCATCCAACATATTTAACTCTACTTGCTTAGCCTACTTTAAACTCGCTTGGCTTATTCAACCTAATTTGATCTATTTAATAAATAAATTATATGAGTCCAATAATTACCTATTTAATAAAAGAATTAGATTCATGTTTTAATTTTGATATATATATTAAACAAGTTAAATTTGGATTGATAATATTTTAATCCAACTTAGATTTAACCCAGTCCATATACAATCTGGTCACCCAATTGCTCCCTTATAATAAAGGCAAAGGAGATACGGACAAAAGTAACTAATGGTTCATCTATTACGCATATCTTACATCCAAAATATATACTTTAAAGGGTATATTTGAAATAGGGAATAAGGGGATATTCAGAAGGATATTTTTCTTATTCTCAAAAGTCATAACTATGAAAGATAGTTAGAAAAAAAAGTTAACCAGAGGAAATAACCCATGTTTATTCTCTAGGAAATGAAGGAATAGTTTTTTTTTTTTTTTCTGAACTTATCGTTTGAGGGCAAAACTGTTATTATAAAAAGTTGATTATTTCCTCAGCTATTCTCTGCATAAACTATATCCTATATCCTATACACTTATTCAGAAATAGCTATTTTTCTATCAAATACTATCTAAGACTTTTTCTTTTTGATGATAAATTCGAGCTAACCACAATGCCGACTGAGATTGATACTTTGACAAATTAACAGTATTTGTCGAGAAATGAAGTTTGCTTTGTTCATCCATGCTGCTTCTAAAATCTGCCAGGTACTCGGAGCCATGGAATGGGAACGCTAGTACAAATTAAAGCAGCCACCTAGAGAAATGACTAATTTTGTTAGAAACTGCAAGGAAAAAGCGTGCAAATTTTCGAGCCATATATTTTTCCTTAATTTCTATTGATCTTCTGGCTTGTTACCTAAATCTATCTTGCGCTTCAATTTATCAAAACTGACAGTTAGAGGCCGTCTTTTAATTTTTATGTTTTAAATTTTTAAGGACATAAAACTGGAGACTTCTCCAGCCGCAAGTTTTTGAGTTGTCTTATATGGCCAATTGGTTTCCTGAACCCGGAGGGCAGAGCCGACGTGAGCCATCTCAGAATTCAACTGATAATAACTGCTTGGGACCCAGAGATCTCATATCATCGCTCCACATGCAAGCTTCAAGGGACCGCCTTATTTAATATGAAATTATGTCACCACCAAAACCCCATACTTCATCAAAGTCTCTTTCCAATTATGCTCAACCATAACATGACACTAAAATTTTAAATATAAATTAATTAATAACAAATAAACTTAAATTATAAGTTCTTAAATTATTTATTTTTATTCGATATAAAATTATTTTTAAAATATAATAATCAAAAGATATCCTCTATGCTATAAATTAAATTAATAAAAATTTACATAAGCCTTGTCATTAGTACGATGGCTTTATGCTAAGCCTCATGCTCATTAATTTTTGTGTACTCGACGTGCTCATTAATTTTATTTATTTGAGTTGATTTTAATATTATTTTAATGTTTCAAGCTTATTTATTGATTCAATCAATTTATTAACGTAAATTGAAATTATATGATTTTAAAAATTTAAATACAAGCTAATTAATAGTAAATAAACCTAAGTTATAAGCTCTTAAATATTTTTATTCTCATTTAATATGAAATTATTTTTGGGCATTATAAACATGCTTAGACAATTAATTCAATAATTAGGCTTAAATTTTATAGACAAATTGAAATATAATTTTTTTGGGAAGCAAATATTGTATCAACCTAAATCTCAAGCTCTCAGCTCTAACGTGTAAGGATCGAAAGTCCACCTTCAAGAGAGAGAACCAAGACATTCCAATATTTCAATTAATATTATCACAATCTACAGAAAAAATCACAATAATATATCAAATTTCATGATTAATGACTATTGTAAATTGTTAATGTCAGATTTTAACAGATATTAGTTTAAATTTTAATATCTTAAAAAAAATTCAATCAATATTCTGATATTCCATCAATTGCTATTTCGAAATATATTGACCAAAGTTGTCAATTTCTTCTCGTTTCGATCATTTCGGCCGAAACATTTTCGGTGGCAAAATATATTTCGGGAATCAATTTATGAATTGTTAAACCTTTCAGCACCATTTTAATATATATATATATATATATATATATATATATATATAATATCACAAAAAAACCCTAGTTATCCTATCCCTCTTCTTTCAGTCGCATGATTGCACCTCTTAAAAACTCAAATTCTTTATTTTATATTATTATTATTATTTAAAAAAATATGAATTATGAATAAATTTATTATATATATATATATATCGAACGAAGCACTGAAACGGTTCAATACTAAAATATTTCGTTTCATGAGCTAAAATAAATATAATTTAAAATGAAATGACAACTTTGATATTGACTCATGGACACTACAAGAGATTTTAAATATTGCGACGCCCAATGCGTCGCAATTGCGTCGCTAAACATGATATTGCGACGCAATAGCGACGCAACGAGGGCGTCGCTCAACTGTCCGTCGCAATACCCTTTTGTCGCAATTGCGTCGCAATATTGCGACTCTCTGCGACGCCACATTGCGTCGCAATATTGCGACGCATGCAAATGCGTCGCTAAATTTAAAAATAAATTTAGTTAAAAAAAATTATTATTAAATATTGCGATGCACAAATTTGCGTCGCAATATTTAAAATTAATTTTTTTTAAAAAAATTATTATTAAATATTGCGACGCACTAATTGCGTCGCAATATTTAAAATTAATTTTTAAAAAAATTATTATTAAATATTGCGACGCATAATTTGCGTCGCAATATTTTTATTAATTTTTTAAAAAATTATTATTAAATATTGCGAAATGCGTCGCAAATTTTTTTTAAAAATATTTAAATGATTAAAAATTAAAACGGTTAATTCAATTTCGCTAAATCTAAATATTGATACAAACATTTTTCACTCAATCCAAACAATAATAATTTCAAAAAATAATTTATATATTAAAATTTTGAAGTTTTTACAACATAAAAAAAAAAAAAAATACATCAAGAATCTGAACGATCACGTGGAGGCTGTGGAGGCTGAAGACTCTGCGACAAGCGTCTAACCATATCCCGCAAATAATGCATCTCATCTCGCATGTCTGCAACCTCCTGATCCCGGCCTCGCATACGATCCTCAAAATCCTGCTCGACCTCCTGCCGAACCTCCTCTGCAATAGATCTGCGAAGCTCCTGTAAACGCTCGGGAGGAAGATCAGCAGGAACTCGCGAGCTGGAGGCCTGATGGGGAAAAAATGTAGAAGCTCTAGTGCCCATACCATAGACCCTGCGGTCTCGTGGCTGGGCACCAACAGCCTCCAAAAACACACGTCGACTCTCCTCTGCTGAGAGTTCGACGGGCGTCTCCCCATCAGTAGAGTCGACCTGCGATGCCTGGGAGCGAAGCTCCTCGACTCGTGTCTTGAAATTATGAAATCAATAATAAATGAGTTAATAAATTTCTAGAAATAAAATTTTAGAAATTAAACAGATACTACATAAATCTAATTCTTACCGCAACCTCCCGTGATCGCGTGTCGACCCAGGAGCCGTCCCTCCTGGTGTGTGTCGCCCTGAATAGACGAAACTCACCAGGATCTCCGCCCTCCTGCTCAGTCTATAACAATAAAAAAAATGATATTAATACAAATATTTGTAAATAACTAAAATAGTAATTAAAATATTTATGTTTTCTTACCATACGCCGTCTGTGCTCCTGAATCGAAATGGAGCCCGAAGTATGACGGGAGAGACCCGTGCCAGGACCGCCCTTCTCAGATCGGCGGTTCGTGCTGGCTGATGCGGACCTCCTGCGCCAGCCATCGACTCCCAGGCCTGCTGCCACTCGTGCCAAATACCCTCTGGCACGTGCGCAGGACGCTGACCCGACGACCTCCAACGATGAAGCATGTCGGAGTATCGGCGTCGCGTCAGAGCCTCCCATGCTGCCCTAATGGCATCATGGGTGGCAGGATCCCACGTAAACTTTTTCTGCATTAAAATAAACAGTTAGTTTCTGAATTTATTAACTTTAAAGAATTATATATCACTGATAAATTGTATTTAATAAGTTTACCTGAAACTCAGAAAAATAAAACTCCCTCGTGGCTGGCGATACGTGGCGCCAATCGTAGCCACTGGGATCTGCACGCCTCTGAAAAACGGCGCTGATGTGGCTGGAGACATGATGCTGCTCAATGAATCTGTTAAAAAAATGCAAGTTTATAAGTAAATGACTTAAAAACATAAAAAATATTTTTAATTAGTATATACTTACATCCCCTGAGCATCAAGTCGAAGTAAGTGCGGCCGAAGGCGGAAGAACTCTCGGAGGTCTGTGCCGATCGGGTGGATGGTAATACTGGTGCAGAGATCGAAGGCTGCGCCTCTGCTGGAGATCCAAACTCTCCATCTCCGACGCTCATGTGATCTGATGTCGCAGGATCCAAACTACGTCTCTGCTCACCCAATCTATCGTCGGTAGATCTACCTCTGCCCCTCATACTGAAAATACTAAAGATTCACACAATTAAATTACGATTAATGATTGACTATGTAAGAATTTAACACTTATAAAAAAAAGTTAAATTTTAAAAAACCTTTATGTTTAATCGGTGTCATTTGTTTCGTGAAATGTTGGTTCAACATCCGATGCCGTATCGGATTGCGAATCAGTTTCATTATCGGAAGGAAACCGAACATTTGCATCCGCAATTTCTTGGACATCACCACTTGGATCTCTAAGTGATGTTTCAGGAGCCCTTGTGTCGTCCTCAATTGCATGCATTTCCATCTCATCCTCTTGAAATGCAGGGCACTCGGTTGATTGACTTGATGAACTCTCCTCTAATACGATTGTTGAACGTGGGACGATTTTAGAAACGGCCCACCAATCTCGCTTGTCGTTGCGCAAACTTGGATATCCGCAGTAAAAGACTTGCTGAGCTTGGGATGCAAGGATGAATGGGTCATATTTCTGTAATCTTCGTCGATGGTTCACTTCAACCAAATTATAGTCGTTATGAACCCTTTTGCCCACAGGAACTATCGGATCGAACCAATCACAACGAAACAATACGGTTCGTTTTCAAGGCCAACCGGGATATTCAACTTCAACCACCTCTACTAACTTTCCATAATAATCCTGCATATTTGCTCCAACACTTTCTCCTTTTACACACACGCCCCAGTTCTGAGTGCCTCTTGAAGCTGCTAATCGTTCAATCTGAAATTTGTACCCATTTACAAAATAGCCAGTAGAGGTTGTTACGGTCTTCAATGGCCATTGCGATAGACATTTAATGAAAATATTGTCGGTTGTCGACCATGGACCGTTGACCTATAAATTAATAAGCTATTGACATCCAATTCAAAAAATAATTGCCATTATCGAAATTGATTGAGTGATACTACTCACAAATTCATAAAACCAGTAAGCAAACTCCGTTTCTAATTTCTGCCCAATTGCAACTTGACTGATGTCGGGATTCATCTGTCGTTGTCTATCACAAAACATCCTTATGGGATGAAAAGGATGAAAACTACTGTTAGAAATTAAATATTATGGTATATTATTATATAAATTTAAATTTTCAATTTAGCATTGAAGTATACACTTACTCAATATATGGATCGACTTCTCGACAGTTCATTAGGATGTAATAATGTGCTGCATTATACTCCATATCGCTAAGATTTCTTGACTTCTGCCCACCAAATGAACGGCCGATAGCTTTAAAAATTGATATTCTACCGTCATTAGCTTCTGCTTCGTCCACACATACGTCATCGTTACGACCATGATTTCGGCTCCTCGTGTGGACGTGACCCTCAAAGTAATGCGAGGCAAAAGCTGAAACTTCTTCGACCAAGTGTGCATTGCATATAGAACCTTCAACCCTTGCCTTATTACGCACATTATTTTTTAACTTCTTAAGATACCTATATGTAAAGTTGCAACAAAAAATTAACGAATTTTTCAAGCAATGAAATAATATTTCAAATGTCAACATATCTTAATGATGTATATATTTACCTCTCGAATGGATACATCCAGCGATACTGCACAGGACCAGCTATGCTCGCTTCGTATGGCAAGTGAACCGGTAAATGCTCCATTGAGTCAAAAAAACTGGGAGGAAATATTCGCTCAAGCTTGCATAAAATAATTGGAATTTCCTCCTCAAGCCTTGCCATTGATGCAGAAGTAATGACTGCGGCAGATAACTCCTTGAAGAATAAGCTGAGCTCCGTAATTGCCTTCCAGACATGTTGCGGAAGCAACTCACGAAAAGCTATAGGTAATAATCGTTGCATGAAAACATGGCAGTCATGGCTCTTCATGCCGAACAACTTGAGCTTATGCATGTCCACACACCTACCGATATTTGAGGCATAACCATCTGGAAATTTTAACCCTCTTAGCCAGTTACATAAAACTTCTCGTGAATTTCTGTCAAGAGTGTAACATGCTTTAGGATAGGTCCCATCGGCACTCCTTCTCAAATCACCTCTTCTACAGTACTGATTAAGTTCTTCTCTTGACTTTGCAGTATCTTTTGTTTTTCCCGGGATGTTTAGCACCGTGTTAAATATGTTATCAAAGAAATTTTTCTCGATATGCATAACATCCAAGTTGTGCCGGATGAGATTTGTGCTCCAATAAGGCAAATCCCAAAATATACTTCGCTTCTTCCAGTTATGTTCTTTACATATACGGCTATTTATTCTATCTGCATCTGGTTCCCATGCATACATCAACCCCAAATCTCTATAGAATCAAATAGATCCGTGCCGGACCTAACCGGTTCGGCAAATTTTGTGACTGCTTTGTTCTTCCGGAAGGCGATCAAGTTACGCCTGTAAGGATGATTTGGGGGCAAGAACTTCCTATGGTTATCAAACCATGACTGCTTACCACTCTTCTGCAATGTAAATGCATCCGAATCATACATGCAATGAGGGCATGCCAGACGTCCAGCAGTGCTCCAACCAGACAACATTGCATATGCCGGAAAATCACTTATTGTCCACATCAAAGCAGCTCTCATTAAGAAATTTTGTTTCATAGAAATGTCGTAGGCTACCACTCCTGTTTCCCACAACATTTTCAATTCGGCCACCAACGGTTGCAGAAAGACATCAATCTTTTCCTTAGGATTTGATGGTCCTGGAACCAAAACGGTTAAAAACATTGCAGGATCTTTCATGCACTTCCACGGAGGAAGGTTATATACAGTCAGTATCACAGGCCAACATGAATACTGTTGCCCCGCTTGACCAAATGGTTGGAAGCCATCGGTACAAAGACCTAATCTCACATTCCTTATATCTTCAGCGAAAACAGGATGATTTTCATTGAACTGCTTCCAAGCCTTTGAATCTGATGGATGCCGCATTTCATCCTCTTTAGATTCATGTTCGGCATGCCATCTCATATCAGCAGCTGTTGCCTCAGATCTGTATAATCTCTGCAGGCGTGGGGTAAGAGGAAAGTAATGCATCCTCTTGTAAGGCACACTTTTCCTCCTACTTGTACCGGCTCCTCCTTCGGTGTTTTTGAACCTCGATTGCCCACAAATCTTACACCATCTCAGCTCTGAGTCTTCACCCCAAAATATCATACAATTGTTCAAGCAACAATCGATCTTATTAACTGGAAGCCCAAGCCCACGCAACAACTTCTTTGTTGCGTAAAAACTGTCTGCGGCAACATTATCATTTGGCAGAATTTCTTTGATTAACTCAGCTACAGAATTGAACGCCTTTTCTGATAATCGATGTTCTGCCTTAATATTCAACATTCGAGCAGCTGTAGAGAACTGGGAATGACCCTCACACCCAGGATACAATTCTTGATTGGCAGCACGCAACATATCGTAAATTGTTGTGCTTCTGGATTTGGTTCTTCCATAAATGTATTCTGATTGAAGTCATTACCCGATGCATTCATAACCATTTGTTCATATGTGTTTAAATTCACAAATGGTTCATCTACGGGAATTGACTCTTGTTGGCCTATAACAGCTGCTGGAATATCCTCTGGTTCACCATGACAGTACCAAACATAGTAATCAGGAACAAAACCCTTCTTACACAAATGCACCTTAACAGTTTCCACATCTCTGTAGGCTTTATTCTGACACCTGTGGAAGTTGCATGGGCACCTAATCCTAGGCCCATCCATCCATTCAGGTTGGCTACATGCAAATGCGATAAATTCTTCCAATCCATTCAGAAAATCTGGATTCAGCAAGCCATCTTTTATCCTTGCATACATCCATGAGCGAGTCCCGCTCATTTTTGACCGACTTATACAAAGTCTGGTAAATCATTAAATGAAACCAAAAAATAAAACTATATTAGTATTAATAAATATATAACTAAATTATTTCTTGGGCACAACTAATTAAGGTTAATTACAACCAATTAAATCATTTATAAGTACCCAAATTTTTTTTAGGTAACTAAGGACCCTACCATGCAAGGGCGAGCCACGGCTAATCCTTTGCTAGCAAGGACCGATGCATAGGTTAATGGCTAAAGAGAGGGCTTGAGTTTGTGTCGGGCCATAAGGCGGTGCGTTTAGTCATTAGACTTCACAAGAATTCAAGTGTCTTAAATAATTCTACCTTCACTCCATGTCTACAAGGTAAGGCCCTATCCCATTCAAGAATATTTTTTGTGATATGTTATTCTGCTATTAATTATCATCGATCGGCAACATTGAAATTTCGGCAGCATTTCCCCATATGTTCTCCTACATGTGTGGTATATAAGCCACACTAGGAGAACGTATGAGCAAATGCAAACCGAAATCTCACCCCACGATGATTACTAGCAGACTAACATGTCACAAAAATATTCCCAAACTGTCCACCAGGACAATTTGAGAATTTGCAAGACTAAGGCTTACAAATTCTCAAACGGGTCTAAAGGTTAATTAAAGTGCTGTGATTATGGAAGTCCGAAGACAATCGAACTTATGCTTGTTATTCTTAACTTCTTGTGAATTATACATGTAATCACTAACTTTTTTAAGATTATTGTGTCAAATACAAATGTTTGCGAATACTAAAATGTAAATCATTGAAACTAGTAATTTGTTGCTGAAATTAAATAATATTACAACAAAACATTTTATTTAGCATTTCAAAATGTAATGCATCATTAAGTTTGCAGCAGAATATAAATAATCAAGACATAACAAATGTAAATGAGTATAAATGCACAAATACTATTGTCATAAACATTCTGCTTAAATTAATT